>JAVLUZ010000291.1:220487-474508 GCA_036768485.1 Mermis nigrescens
AGCCCGAAAAGGGTACTCTAAAAGGATGTTGAAAGCAAATTTATCACTTAACAAATATGAAAAGCAACACACGAGTTTGAACGATTGGAAATACATAGATCTGCATCCTCGTGCAATGGTCCAATGACCTAAAAGCAAAATCATCTGCTTGAGGGTCGCATTAGGAGCTAATGGAAATATGACGAATATTCGATATAGTAACAGAGACAACGCAGAAAA
The DNA here is from genome assembly GCA_036768485.1 of Mermis nigrescens. Taxonomy (NCBI): domain Eukaryota; kingdom Metazoa; phylum Nematoda; class Enoplea; order Mermithida; family Mermithidae; genus Mermis; species Mermis nigrescens. Next base: position 220,707 of record JAVLUZ010000291.1, read on the forward strand.
AGGAACAGATAACTATATCTGTAGCAAGCGCAGCGATAGTCCGGTTTATGCTAATATATGCGGATAGTATAACAATTTGATTTATACGCGAGCATATTGGAACCAAGCAGTAAACCGGACTTTGATCAGCTGGAAACCCATCGACTAAATCAATTACGGAGAAGCTGGAACGCAACAGATAATCGCAAAAGATATCGAAATTTGAAAAAATGCTACAACGATAGGTAGTAAAAGGCCTGATCAATTCAACTTAATTCTTTTAAGTCCACACACACCAAGCACAGCGGATTGAAGGTTTTTTGACCGTAAAAACATCTGATTGAAACCCGGAGACACACATACACATACTAACATTCCCGTTTATTTTATTTCAGCTTTCTAAACACATAGACTCAACACATATTTCAGTCTTTAATGACGAATAGAAGCTTTAGCTTGGTCTCATTAACCCCGCAATAGAATAAAAAAACTTGAAGAGCAAAAAAAGTTGTTTGTCTCCAATGTTCCCGGGTAACTAATGGTTGAGAAAATACAGTTCATTAGGCGAATGTGGGTAAAGCCTGGCAGCGGGATATCAACAAAAAAGTCGAAAAAATTTGTTTCCATATATGTAGGTAGGTGGAATAGAGAATTTGTAGGTGAAGAAATAAGGCGAAATAACTGAGTTCAAAGTGATATAATTGGAACAAAAAACCTAAACATGCATAAAACATGTCACAAACCGCTGAAAATGAAAGAAGAATTGATTAGAATCATCAGGCACACGTGCTTAATGTAGATAGGCAAAAAGCAAACAACAATATTAACCTGCTTGCTGATCCTGATCAGCTTTAATTATGTTTAAGTAAGAAATAATATAAAAATAGCTCCATAAACTATGTTCGAGCACTTAAAAAAGCTTTTATAGTGATACGGTAGATTTTCAGATTTTTTAATTAAATTACAGTCAGTGAAGAAATATAAGTAATGCTAAAAAGCTCATCATGCTTGAACAAGCTACCGACAGATTCTGCGGGATAGCATACATAGGACAACGTCTATCCTATGTTAAACGCAAGGGTCAAGCTCGTTTTGCCTTATGAATATGAAATGTCGCAATCTCTCCATACATGGGCAAGATAAGGGGTACGAGCGGGTATTACTCGCCTGAGCTTTAAAAATTGATAGCTCATAGCCATTTAAGCAAAAAAAGCTTTCCTATATAATCTCTTTTGGCTCAGATAACTAGCTACATAATTGCCTTTTTTGGACTAAGAAGCATTATACAGCTGTTTTTTCTGACTTTCAGGAGGATTTATAGCCACATCCTCGACTTTAAAAAAGCTAAATAGCTATCTTTGTCATTGTCCAGAAAGACTATATATTTGCCACAAATGCTCGAAAAAAGATGATTTTAAAACGATACCGTCGTTTTCCGCCGTAGAACCGTTTTTACAAAGCACTTAGCTATCTTCCAGTTTTTGATTTTCATATTTTCATTCCTCCCTGAAAGTTTGACCTTGTGCACTTAAGAATCTCTCCAAAACATCCTAATGGGCAGGCACTTCGATCGAATAAAATGACAAATGAAAAGAAGAAACAGGCAATGAGGAGAGACAAACAAGCTAAACAAAATGTAAAAAATAACAATACGGTGAATAATCATCCAGCTATAAAAATGTTAAAAAGAACAACAGATTAATGTGACTGAACAATGAGCTTCTTTTAAACGAAAAAATGCAGCCACTCGATCGTTAGAACGTGTTTGATGTACACGGCCTTCGAGAAACCATCTGCTGCTTTTATTCAAGGTCAAACAGAATAGAAAACTTTGGATTAAGGGGTGAAACAATTTAACATTTAAAGAAAGTAAGAAATCGGAAAAAATAATGCATTAGTACAAACCAAGCGTTTATTATTCAATATTATTTAATACGCATTGTCAGTGTGAAAATGGAATATACAGGGCAGATCTTAGGCAATATTTGAAGAAAACGACCATGTTTTCGGCGTGCAAGACATTTGCTAGACTAGTTAAATGCATTTCAGCTATCGCATCTTTTTAAATATATGCTCTAAAAAGTTACTAGCATTCGAATTCGGCCCCGTCAATAACGACACTTCGAAGAATCTGACAAAAGAGAAAAAAATTGACTTATACTTTCACGCGTTTCATGACTGTCTAGGAAAGCAGCGGCATGGAGCTCTATGCGCTGTGCAAGAACTAAGAAGCCTCTTGAAAACTGTTTGCTTGCACGTGCATGCTTTGCATTTTCTGCACGAATTCTTTGCAACTGCTAAATTCCCTGAAACTTTTTTGCACAAGGTCAAAAAAAGTTTGCACTGCGGCAAAAACCTGGTTAAGAATGAGTTTTAAGACATAAACAGTTGCAATCAATCAAGAAGACGCTAGAAATTCATTAATGTCGACGAATCTTAAGGTACGCGAATCTGTTTAAGATATGGAGCAGGACGAACTATAATAGAAAGCAAGTAAAAGCTAAAAAAACCCATTAACGACTGAAAAGTAATCAGGATTCATTAGTTAGAAAAATTTTACGCCTATTTAAATCATAATCAATTACAACGTCTTATCAAAACAGAAAGCTTCGGCCTTGGGCTGAACCTCAACTTCGGTGGAATCGTCGGTCGTTTATTTGAATAAAGTAATCCTTCCAAGTTTAATACTCATCCCGAATACATACGGTTACGACTGGCTAATTATTTACCAGCATTTACGACATTTTACTCAAATGGTGCTAAATATAATCGAAACATTCAAAAATTTTGAGTTAAGCAAAATCACATGCTTAAACGAAACATGCAGCTGAAAACAATTTCTGACATAAACGTCCATTAAAAAAGACAGAAATGATTAAATGACTAGCCTAAGGCTGATATAACTAATCAATAGGAACGAGAGTTAGAACGAGACGCTTATAAGCAGGGTTCGGCCGAAGGATACAATATGAGATACGAGTAGGATTCCGTCCGACTGAAGGATAAGAGGCACTAGCATAGCAAGGTTAAACCTGGCAATAAACCTAATGAAGCATGAAAGCTTCAACGAAAAATCCGATTTTGTAGCCCTTAGACAACGAGATAAACACTAAAACACTAAAACCTGTAGGGAAATATTCGTTATTTGAGTGATAAAACAATGTGATAAAAATTCGTAAATTTTGGTTTTAAATCATGAAGATTAGAATAAAGGAAAATAGGAAAACGAAAAAAACAACTGATTTGTCAAGCCTACGATGCATTAGATAGGCGGTGCGGTACTAATGTCATTCTTATGCGTCTTAAAATAATTCATTTGTAGAATAAAGCAGATCACATAGAGACACGGATGAATCACTTTAACCACATGGAGCACGACGCAACGACTGACAGACAACAAGGAGTAAGTCAATGATTTTGATACGTAAACAGAATAATTTGCAAACAATCAAGCAGGGCGAAGAATACACATGCGAACAGAATCAAAAGAAATGTCGTGCAAGCATAAAGAAATTTTTTCTAAAAAACACCCACAAAACAGGACTTGCTGAATAGTCACGCAGGAGAACACAATTTTGCAAACCTAACACCATCTGAACAACTTTTCAAAAATATTATTTCGCAGATGCGCATGCGTACAAACGGACCAAGGCAAGCTTACAACGCGTCTCGCCAAAAAACCAGACAAGCAAAAAAGTAATATAAAAAACGCAGAGCTATAAAGTTATTAAGCCCGAAAAGGCGCACATTGCGTGTTTTTAATATACTGCTAAGCAACACAGACTATATATTTTGCTTCGTTAATGCTCAAATGACAAGGCGGTAACCGGAAAATTCTGGATTATTAATCATCGACTGCCACGGCATCAAACCGCAGTGGGCGATCCAGTAATTACAAATACCTACTATAAAGCTGTCCTGCAAGCTGTGCAGATTTGACAAGCAAGCTTTATTTAAAAGCAATAATATGGCATATAAAGTGCCCTAAAAACTGAAATAATATTCATTACTGTAGATTCTGACTGGGTAGTAACCGCAGTTACAATTAATAAAAAACCGATTTTCATCAGACGAGCCACTATACGACTTGGAATAATATAAAAAATTCTATGCTTAAACTCGCATCGCATTACTGACCGTCGACGACGTTAAAATTGATTGAACACCGGGTTCGAGGGCCGATGCGATGATAATAGAGGATAGATGAAAGGCCACGATGGCTAAACAACAATATTCCAAGGGGCGACAAATACTTACAAAGCGGGTATTCACAGGACTTAAGAAAAACCGATTTAAATAATGAAGAATTATCGAGTAAAGGCGAATGACAAGATAAAAAATGTTATCAGACTTTCGAACTCTGCATCGCGATTTCTTTCAAAAAAGATTTTGGAGCCTAAATTACACTTAGTTTCACCATCGTTGAACCCTTCAGATGTCATCCCCGACTAAAGAGGACAAGGAATATCTCAAGCTCCGGCTCCGGTGAAGGGTATTATGCCTCGGTCCAGGAGAGATCGCCTCGGGCCGGAATTATAACATTTATAACAACTTGTATTGTACCGGGTGGTTAGCAACCTTTTGATAGGGGGTCAGCGCTACAACTATAGGGCTTGGGATCAAACTAAATATACCATTAGATGGAGAATGTGAAGCGGAATTTATTGATGTCAGAATTATTATCAGTGTGCCTATTACTTGTGCGAACCAATAAACAGACTACGTCGATTTTTAGGACTTTTCCAAATATTTTCCACGTTTCTGTACGAAATTTCATATGATTATCGACCAGTCAGGTTTTAGCAAGTATTTGCACCTCGACTTCATCTTTATGAATGGCCAAATGGTTTTGGCGGCATTTAAGTTGAGTGAACCTCCGGGCTAAATATCGTTACCCCAAAATTCGACGTTTGATTGTTTTAAGAAATGTCGGGTTGCATTAGCTAGCATGCAAGGTGCCTTGTCGTGAACAAAAACAGTCTGACCATTGACCAACGACCAAATATTTTCCGAGGCCAAAATAGGACCTATTTGATATCGATATAAAACTTTGTACAAAAACGTGAAAAATATTTTGATAAGTCTCGAAAATCAACATTTATTAATTATGTTCACACCCCGATCGTTAAAAAACTATTTCTCTTACCGGTCTTGGGCACACTAATTTTAAATTTGGCATCAATAAATTCCGCTTTAAATTCTCTATCTAATGGTATATTTGGTTTGATCCCAAGTTCTATAGTTATAGCACTAACCCCCTAGCAAAAGGTTATTAACCACCCTGTAATATCTCGGGAATTTTCATAAAATTAATCGAGATAATTCTACAGATGCACATAAATTGTTCATTTGAAAATAATGACGAATTTAAACATTAAGACTCAATTGTTAGACGGTATCTGTAGTATAAAGCGGAAAAGTCTCATTTAAACGATTCATCTTTGTATAAGTGTATTATATGGACTAAAAGAACAGGATATAAAGGTGAGAAGCTTGCATAATCGTTTTGACCATTAATACGTATATTATTCATACCATTTTTGCAGTTAATTGTAGGATAAGTAGGTAGCCGAAATATACTGAAAATGAATTTTAATCCCATTTTTTAGGATAGTAAATGAATGAAGTCCATGTGATCTACTAGCTAACACAAAGTTGCTTTTCCAGAAAACGCCACTTTACAAAGAAATGTATTTGCTACTTAAATTGCTGAAAAGACATTTTGAAGGATAAATTGATATGATATCTATAAATCCTGTTGAGACATGGTTTATTTTTGGCTAAGATAAACCAGCTTAATTTGGAGAATCCGAAAATGGGAGCACCTATATTCCTGGCTAGCTTTATTCTTTATTCATAGCTAAATTGATTACATTTCACCAATTTTGGTACGGATAATAAAAACTCTTTAGCTTTGCTACCGCAAATTATATATCATTCGATTCAGATTTTAACAAGAAATAAAGAGATATAAATATAAAACATCATAAAGCATTTAGTGGGCTGGTCATCTAATTATCGTTTAATTATTGTTAATTATCTATTTATTTAAATTCAGACGATGCTCTATCTTTCTAGAGCCATAAAAACATTGAAAAAATTTCGGAAAAAAAACAAAAAAGTAGAACAAATTGAACAAAATATAGTCAAAACATGAGTATAATGGCGCGAAGCGCCGAAAATCTGGCACTTTTGAGCAAATAAAAACGCTTAAAAAGCACCTTTCCTAAAGATTTTTTACAAATTTTTTGGAAACTTTTGAAAAATCGCCAATTCTGGGGGTGAAAAAAATTTTGTGGGAGGAGGGAGTGAAAATGTTTCTCCGAAGGGGTTGAACCCCTAAAACCCCCAAGATCATGTATGGTCAACAACCATTCAAGGGAAAATAAAAACACCCAAGTAAACGTTTGGATGTTCAGTCCCTTACTGACAAATAGAACGTGACATCGCTAAATTGGTGCGAAGCGTTTAAATTTGTCAGCCGATTTAAGCTGTTAAGCTAAATACTGTAGCATTAAAAGAGAAGTAAAACATTAACCGGTGCGGAGTACCGGATTCTAGTGTATTTTGCCCTTTTGAATTCAATTTTGGACATTGCAAAACTTTCAAATTTTTACCGACCTGGTCAAATGTTGATGTGTAAAGCCGAGAAAAATTTTGCTGAATTAAAAACTATTATAAAATTTATGTCTTAAAATTGCTAATCCGTACTTGACGTGGAAATGAGCCTAAATCGAAGAATAAAGTTTGGAACGCCAAAAAATTGACGCCTCGAGCCTTACTGTCGTTACTTAACATTTTCGGAATTCGTAAAAACTTTTCGAAATTTATGGACTGTGCGATCAGAGCAACACGAAGGTCGTCTTAGTGAACTCAAACACAGGCCCAAAACTCTAAACTTTAATACCTGATAAAAAGAACGATAAAAGGATGGCTGTTTTAGTTCGTTAGCGCTCCTCAATCATAGGAGACATAGTAACGGCCTTTCAATGCAGATCTCTCCTAATTCAGCTGCGCGCCGGGAAATTTTCAATCAAAAAATCGATATTACGCGGTTGTAAAAAACGAACTATCCTAGAAAAAGTAGCAAAGCGCGCGGAGTAACTATAATTAGGTTAGAGCTATCCTTAGGCGCTTAATACGTCACTTAGCTAAGCTAAAACACAAGAACAGCTGGAAAAAGTATAAAACTAATTTTGGAAAGGAAAGCTATGATAACAATGTGCCGGGTCGGGTTCAGCAAACGAAAATATCTTTTGCCTCATTCCAACGACGCGTGAAATGGGAAAACTCGCTTCATTAATTCGCATTAAATGTACGGCAAGTGACATAGTTCTATCGTTCAAAATAACAGATAGGCCAGCACTGAAGCATTAAACACCGAGCAAGGGTATTAGCATAGCATTGCAGCAACCAAATGTTGCCAAGCCAAAGTAGCATGTCTACATACTATTAATTGGAATAAAGCGACAAATCAAAAGAGGCATTGAATGAAAGTATAAATTTACGAAGAAAAACGACGACTGAAGTACATGAATACAAACAATAATAAGTTATTTCAATTTTGACGAAAAATGGAATAAGAATGATTTACAGATTACCTAATAAGGGCATAAAGCACAGTACAGTATGAATTGAAAGATCGAGATAACGAGATGAAATTCAATAACACCGTTTACCATGCATGGACGAAGGCCGGTCTTGCCATTGATACCAGCTGCCCAATTTTTTGGTTGGTTGTACTTTAACAAAATGGTTGTTCAGTTGTCTGATTGCTTGTTTGGTGGTTGAATTGTTGTTTGATTCATTTGGTTGATTGGATGATCGACTACTTCATTTTCATGCATTTTTCCTATCAGGCACGTATCTCTGAGAATGGGGGGGTTCGGACCCCCAAAAATTTGTGTTGGTCCCCAAAAATAGGACGGCCAGCTACGTGCATGTTTCCTAATTTCATTTTCCCTTTTCTACTTGATTGACTGATTATAGTTGGTTTTATATTTATTTTTGTTTATTCCATCATTTTTCTTCGATTTGTATGGCATTTTGCAAAAATTTTCCATCGATACCAGCAGGTCTTTCCATTAATACCGTCCTAGTCCCCATTGATACCGGGTCGAATGAGGTTGTACGGTTTGTCCATGCATGTCTCGCACAGATTAACTTGAGCTTAAATTTTGACTTGAATTCAGGCTGAAAAACGAAATGACTTAGACTCTTAATCTTTGAATCTGAATCAAGAATGTTTGAAGGTTTCGATTTTATTTTGTAGAAGAACGGTCAATGGATTTTGAGCCTCACATGTATGCGCAACAGGCAAATTGCCAGTTATATTCACAACGCGCTTTTGTAAAGGAAATAATACCATACAATATACATACAACTTGTACAGTGAACATGCACATGCACACTGGGAAGGGGTATGAGGATATCCCTCTACCAGGACTTTTGAAAAGCATACTCTCTATACGCCATTTTGCACCAAAAGTGATTGCTCGAACCATGAAAAAGCGACAAATGACAGCTAACAGTGTGATTCCAAGTACAAATACTTATTTTTCGAGCAGTAGACCGTTGAATTCATTCATCCACACATTTTTATTTTATAATTTTGTATAAATTTGATGTTACGTGTGTTTTTTGAGTGTTTTCAACAAAGTTGTCCACATAATATTCATGAAAAATCAAATACGACTAAGTACGAAAATTTGACATTAAATAGGTAAAAATTCCTTACTTCCATACCTGGGCAATGGATTTTGGTCCTGAAGGTACCGGGGTCCCTTTTGTTGAGGTTGGTTGCTTGGTTGTTTGTTTGGCCAGTTGGTTAGTTGTTTGGTTGGGTAGGTGGTTGGTTGGTTGTTCGGTTGGCTAGGCGGTTATTTGGTTGGCTAGTCGGCTGGTTGGTTGGCCGACTAGTTGGTTAGTTGTATACTTTTCTCACTTTTTTATTTTCGGTTTTTCTGGCGCCACTCAGCTGGGGTTCTGAAGGTACCGAAGTGCCTTCTGGCGCCACCCGGTGGCGCGGGTGGCGCGGCATTGCCCAACCTGTGCTTACTTCCCCAGGAAACTCGGTTTACCCTCCCAGAGCTATTGGCCGTGTGCATGTATGTACGAGTGAACATATGTAATGTAGTAGCAATTTAATAACCAAGCATTTTCTAGTAAATAGCTCTTGTATATATGCACTTAGTTAAACGTTCTCGATGATAAACCAAGCTTCCTTAGGAAGAAAATAATAAATAAAAGCATTCTTCGTCGCATTTTTACGTTGTATTTTTACTCCAATCCATTACATATAGCTATAGTGATAAAAGACCAAGACGTGCGAAAGAGATGACAACCATACGTGGGCAGCAAAAAAATTCTGGGGGGTGTAAGATTTTTTGAAAGTCAAAAAATGACCTTAAAAATGGTGGTAGGGCAATAAAAACACCATTTTTCGACGTTTCTCATCAAGCACTATCCATTGGCATCAAAAAATTGCGAAAAAAAAACAAAAAAAATTTCAAAAATTGAATTCTGGGGGGGTATTTGATTTCTGGGGGGGTATTTTGGTTTATGGGGGTGCATACCCCCCAAACCCCCCACGCCCAGGTGTGATGACAACTGCTGAATGCCTTTTACAGAAATACTTTCAGGACATTCAAAGAGAGCCTGTGTTTCGGTAATGGCTAGTCTGTAAAAATAGCATAAGAGCAGCGTTTTTAAGCCGCTGGTTTACTATTTTTGTGATTTTATCTCCCCAAATATGTAAAAGGCAGCGAATCCACGAAAGAGAGCGAAGATAAAATGAAACGCGATCGCCGGCAATTTAATGAACGAAAAATCCCTCTGCAGCACTGCTTATAGATCTTGCTTAGAAGCGACGGTCTTTTTGTATTCAACAAAGATTTATCTCGATGTACAAAACTTTTCAGGACCGTCTTCGTACATATACAAAAATTTTTGGGAAGACAAAACTGTTAAAAAGGTGTAAAATTCCGAAAAATGTTCGGCGCTTCGCGCCGAAATGAGTAATCGTTTTTCCTATATATCTTTAAAATGGCAAAATTTGCATTTACAATGATAAAAAGTCAAATTTTTCGGCGCTTCGCACCGTGTTGAGACAATTTTTAATAATTTTTGGTGCAGAAACCCAGAAATTAGCTAAAATACGCCACCAAAGATCGAAAACCCTGATTAAGCACACTAAAATCGCTACTGTACTATATTATAGTACACAAAAATTTGCATGTACAAGAATGTGCAAAGACTTCTGGGACTATCTTTGTACATGTACAAACGGACCTTGTACAAAAAACACTGCTTAGAAATCTAAAGATTCAAGTTAGGAAAGTAAGTTAGGTGAGAACATTAATCAAAGGCACGCTCACCATATGATTGCCTTCGATATCAGGCGTGACAGTACATTGGTAGGTTCCATTCTTACGATCGATCACGTGACCTTCTTTGGACGTACCCAATGGCGTTTTCATTAGAATATTAACTTTGTCGTTACCAAACATGCACGGCTCGCCAAAATAGCCTCTTGTTTGCACCTTAAATTAAAATTTAGCTGTGTTTATTAAGTGTTGACGTATATTATATTGAATACTGAGATGCGGAATATCGAAAACCACTTACTTTCTTAAACATTGAAAAACGCGCGAAAATGAGATGTAAATAAAGCTGCTTCAATATAAAGAATTTTTATCTCGCTCTACACAGTCCAACACGACGAAAATATTCATATCAAACTGCATTAATTTTTACTGGTTAAGCATCATTTGACAAAAAATGCTGTTCCATTTATATATTTATGTACCTAATTCATATGATTTGGAAAACCGCTAAGCATTGTCCTAAACATGTATGTACTAGAAAAGAAAAAGGCTCCGATGAAACAAAAAAGACGAATATACTTGGGATTGTGGATTATTAAGAATGTTAAAGGAGGGACTAGGAAAAAGCTACCTATGTATAAAGTCGCAACATCTGCTAAAAATTAGCAACGCTAAAAATCGAAGCATATGCTGCGGCCTACAGATTGAAATAAACTATTGAAATCAAAAACTAATTGAAAAAGCAGCAAGTTAGCTATGCAGTACCTATGGGAAACTAGATGGAATGAACTAGGCGAGACTTTGCAAGACAATTGAATGAAATAGCAAACATCGATGCATTCAAGACAATGAACGGAATTGTTGGTTTAAGGCAGCAGGAAACGCGTACGCTTACGCGAAACAGACTGATTGTAGGTACACTTGCATGCCAGCAACGAATGTCTGCACTAATCAATTGACGCCAGGTTTGCTAGCTATAATGCGCATGACAACAAAATAAAACACCTTTAAACGCAATTGCACTTAGTTTTCTATCAATCACGATACGAAGCAAGTCAGGCTTGCAACTTGCAAGCAATTAACAAAAAGTAAACATTGTAGATTATGTTTGTACTAGGGAAGGGACTAGCAACGGCAAACGCAGAGGAAGATTTACGTCAATCATTTCAAATGTTTCTCTAACGATTTAACTTTTTATTCCATCATTGAATTTCTAAGATAAATAAATACAGACATTGATGCTCGTTATGCTCGACTATATGTATTTTTCGTGGTGGTTTGATTCATCATTTGAGTACATCGTAAATATTCCTAAATTAAGGCAGGAATGTGGCTACTTGACTTGACATGATAGAAATTATCTAGTTCTGAAAATGAAATTGTGAACTATAAAGTGGACATTGTTATTTGTGAACAGCTGGAACCGATAAAATACTTCTGTGCACGCAAGTATAGATCCTCGTTAGAGAGAATTAATGTCATGTAATGATGCCTATGCTGAACCCCGAAAAATGCTGCTCGATCACAATTCTGATTTCCGAAAAACCCTAAAAAATGAGTAGTTTAAAGTACTTCGATTGATCTTTTGGCTTAATTCTGCGCTTCTACCAAATATTCATTTCTTGACAATATTCCTTTCAGTTTCATTGATTTTTTTCAATAATTTTTTAACAGCTTGAAAGAAGAATGTCAAAAGCGCTTGAAAACGGTGTCTTTGACGCAGAAGTTTTCATGGTTTTAAGCCCAACAAAGCAGTTTAAAAACTTTTCAGATTGGCTAGCCAACCAAATTTCCATGCTGGAAACATGCATAAATACATACATACAATTCGGTCATTTTAAGTTGCAAGATATCGAATGAAAACAATTATTAATATGCGGTGGAAAATTAATAATACCTAGAGTAAAATATGGAATATGATGGCAGATATTAAGCTATCTATCTTACATGGATCTGCACATGTGCCACACCATGTCTTAAAAATTTTCATACACGAAATATAGCCATAAGTTGGCATCGGCACCAGTGCATAAGCACCGGCATCGGCAAAAAAGTGGCACCGGTGCACCTCTAGTTTGTACACTCTTATGTGAAGCATTGAAAATTATTTAGAGATAACACTTTTTCAGAGGCCGCAGAATATACTTCGATTTTTCGCGTTGCTTAGAGAAAGCCTTATTTTTAGCAGATTTTGCGACTTTAGGCACATACATACATAGAAAACGTTTTCCTAGTCCCCCCTTTACATCCCTAATAATCCACAATCCCAAGTATATTCGTCTTTTTTGTTCCATCAGAGCATTTTTCTTTGCTAGTACCCTACTTTAAATTAGCATGATTTGAGTAAATCAGTCAGTAAACACATACAGTAACATATCACAATAATGACAGCAGTCCAAGAACTCGGAAAACAATATTGTTCTGAACATTAGCATTTTCTTTGTTGAACAAGACAACCGTACCTTATTTAAACGGATCAAAGGTTTTTAGCATAAGCTGTACGCAATTATTGGGTGTAAAGAACACTTACGCTCAGATTCGTAATCCAGACATTACATGGAACATTTTGAGAAAAATGAAACTTCGCAAAGCTGTGAAACTATATTTAATTTTGAGTGTAAACTTTGCATAACTACTGCGTGTAAAGAATACATACAGTCAGATTCGTAATTCTGACCTTAGGGAGCATATTTGAAAAAGTTCACGTTTTGCAACGCTATGGAAGTAAAATAAATTTGTAGTGTAAACTAAACATTAATAAATGAATAGTGCACACTTTACACAGCTACTAGGTGTCGAGAAAACTAACAGTCATATTCGTAATTCTGATGCTACGTGGAACATTTTGAAAAAATTCAGCTTCCGCAAGGCTCTTGACTTAAGGCTCAATTAGCAGTGTAAACTTTACACAACTACAGAGTGTAAAGAAGATTTCTGTCGGATTCATAATTCTGATATTACTCTGATATTGTGATCAACATTTTGAAAAAATTTAGTCTCCACAATGGCCTGATGATAAATAAATATTAGATGTAAACCACTTCACACCACTGTTGAGTGTAAACAAACGCGCCCAACTAGCGTATCACGTTCAATTTCTGGTACATTTTTAAACTTGAGGTCATGTCCACATTCATAACTGAGAAGTTGGCAGAAAACAAGACAGAATTACGCTAAACACACCCAAATTTTGACATTACACCACCCGTAAAAGCTCAATATTGATGTAAATGAACGCAATTTGCTGTGAAGTGTACCCATTATAAAGCACTTTATTTTTATTCTATTCGACTTGTCCTGACATCCAAACGGAGAAAGTAGCGAACAAAAAAGTGGCAAAAACGTATTTTTCCATCAACCACCACATTGTAAACTTTAAAAATCTAAACCTAACTCCCCATCGAGTGTAAAGAAATTCGACTTAGGCCAGTTTGTAGCATTTTAATCGTAGTACGTTCTATATGTGCAAAACTTCTGTTCCGCAAAATATTTGAGATATTTTACCAATCAAAATAGAGAGAAAAACTTGTTTTTTGCCCATTTTACACCCCTGATTTCGAACTTTACATCCCCATAAAAAAACTCAATATTGAGTTTTTTAAACACGGTTTGCTGCGACGTGTAGCCATTAGATCGAGCTTTATTTTTATTCTACTTAATTTGTCCCAACTTATAAGCGGAAAAATTGGCAGAAAATCTTAGACAAAATCCGGTTTTCACACCATCCGCTATGTGTAAAGTTTAAACGCCTAGATCTAACTCCGCTTCAAGTGTAAGAAACTTTGCAGGTTAGCCGAAGGTAGCCCTGGAGTCGTAGTACATTTCTGCCGGAACAAATGTTTTAGTACTCATTCAGATTTGTTAGCAGACAAAAAACAGACCAAAATGTATTTTTTCACCCTTAGGTTCTTACCACTCTATACACTGCCACTCTAGAAATAAGTCACTATTCAAAAAAATTAAAGTTTGGTTTTGAGCTTAGTCAGTTGTCTACATTTTAAAAAAGCCAGACTATACAGAATGCAAACCTGAGTTAGAAAAGTCCGGTAACCGACCAAAATTTAAAAAAAGTAAATGTTATAACGTTTCAGTAAAACTTTACACGCTCTTTACACACCCGGTATAGATTTTTGAAAAAAATCACAAAAAAACACCGTCAGAGAATTTTTTTGATATCTATCTTTAAAAACAATATTTTAGGTTTAATTGCTAATCCGTCTGCCACTGAGTTAGTAGTTTCTATGTGATCTAACATTTATAAAAGTTGCTTTCGAACATTCTTGACAAAGTCGAATCACAGACTACGTTCATACGTTCAGTCTAAAGCAACTAGTCTAGATTTTTTCGTATTATATCGATGCAGCTCCTTCATCTTTAACGAGATTTTTGCGCTACATAGAACATATGCACATGACTAAGCAGGCATGTATCTCTGGGGGGAATAGGGGGTCCAGACCCCCCACGCAAATTCAGAAAAATCGGAAAATATGACTTTTTAAACGTTATTTTGTGCTATTTTTCGGCCTTTTTAGGCTTGGCCCCCAAAAATTAGTGTTGCCCCCCAAAATAGGAGGCCAGCTACGTGCCTGGTAAAGAGAAATATTAATTAATTGTAATATAATCGAATATACGCATAATTTGATTAACAAACCAGATATAATTATACGAAATTACAACGAAATTGAAATGTAATTCTCTTGCTATAAAACACAGATTTATATGTACATGTGGTTCATAGGCGCACAAGGTCAGGATCGACAGGGGGCGGGGTAAAATCTCAGGAATCCAAAACAGTATATTTAACGTTCACGAATTTTTGTTGTTTTAACGACCAAAATGGTTAAAATAGCCTATAACAACGTATTTTCGAAATTAATTTTAAAGCATTTTTAGTTCATTTTGACTGCATTGTATCCCTTTTAACACTAAAAAATACAGAAATTGATCAATTTTTGTCGCTTTTCGGGTAAAAAAGTACTAGCGCCGAAATTTTTTCCTATTTTTACTGCTTTTGACTTCAAAAATGATGCAAAAACCGTTCCGTTAGCTCAAAATCGCCGAACAGTACCTGTCTGGCTGACCCTTCAGCGGGAGGTAATACCCCCTAACCCCTATATGCATTTACGATGTAGTCGACGAAAGTGTTAAGGCAATGGAATCTACACACTCGTTGAATGGGACGTATCGGACTAGAAATAATCATTTTATAGAAGCAACTGGCTCACAAGTCTTAGTTTACACTTACGTTGTAAACGACCGGTTTACACTTCACCGCCCTTCGTACGTATTCGCCGATTAATTTCGACTGATCGGCCGAGGCGCCCGTAACAAAGCAACCGAAAGATAGCAAAGCCCGGGTCAAACCGCTGCCTTCGTCGAACGAATTTGCCGGCGCAGAACCCTGAAGACTAGCTGCGGTGCCGAGCGACAAAAAACTGTGATTATTGCTGCCCGTAACGCCAGGCACGAACCACATTCGGTCGTCTTCGGCCAACGGTTCGCTGAGCACCGTTTGGATTCGACAAAACAGCGCCTCGAAGTGGTGGCGCCATTTGAGCCATATAGCGTCGCTGATTGGGTCGGCGTTACTAACATCGTTACCTAAGAGATAATGCAAACTGAGTGCATATGCAAAAGGTATACATGATCTTGGGGAGGAATGGTGGAGTGGAAAGGGGAGGGTTTCACCCCCCCAAATTTTCACCACCAGTGTTTTTTTGTACTCGGCAAAGATTTTTCCCGATGTACAAAGACTTTTCGGGACCGTCTTTGTACATGTGCAAAGATTTTTCGGAAGACAAAACTTGCAAAGAAGGTCTAAAATTCGCAAAATTTTCGGCGCTTCGCGCCGAAATGAGTAATTGTGTGTTCTATACATCTTTATAAAGGCAGAAATTGCATTTCAAAAGCAAAAATGTCAGATTTTTCGGCGCTTCGCGCCGTTTTAAGACGATTCTTAGTGATTTTGCCGCTAGAAACCCAGAAATTAGCTAAAATACACTACCAAAAGTCGAACAACTCTGTTTCTACCACATTAAAATCGCTACTGTACCACATATATACTACCCAAAAATTTGTGTGTACAAAATGTACAAAGATTTTTGGGAAGACAAAAACTGTAAAAATAGGTATAATTCCAAAAACTTTTCGGCCCTTCGCGCCAAAATGAGTAATTGTTTGTCGTATGTATCTTTAAAATGAAAGAATTTGCATTTCGAATTGAAAAATGTCAAATTTTTCGGCGCTCCGCGCCGTTTTGAGATAATTTTCAGTAATTTTTGCCGTCATAAATACACTACCAAAGATCGAAAACCTTGCTTTATCACACTAAAATCGCTACTGTATTTCCTGAAAATTTCGAGAAAATGTGCTTGTTTAAGCGTTTTTAGCTATCCGTTTGCTCGAATGTGTCATAATCTTCAGCGCTTCGCGCCATACACTCGTGTTTTGACTATGTTGTGTTCAATTTATTCGACTTTTTACGAAATTCTTTGTGCTTTTATGCTCTACAAAGAGAAAGACAGAGCATCGTACGCCAAAAAACGACGTTTTTGACACGTACCCACCATTTCTGGGTCCGAAAAAAACACTTTTAAATTCCACATCCCCTCCTAGAATTCCCATGCTGTGCATATTCGGTACAGGATGTCACGAAATAATAGACCCCCTCGCTAGGAATCCTAGAAAAATATCCAAATACCGTGTTGTACTCGTAGAGCATAGGTGCGCAAGCTCAAAGTTTCAAGGATGGGCGAAAATCTAAAAACTTGGAGATGGCTAAGTGCTTTATAAAAACGATTCTACAGCGAAACACGATGGTTTCGAGCACTTGTAGCAAATATATAGCGTTTTTGAACTGGCAAACATAGCTACATAGCCTTGACACCAAAAAGTTTATAAAGCAATGTTTTTTGGCCAAAACGGCTATATAGCTATCAGTTTCTAAAAGCTGAGGAGGGAATACATACCCCCACTCATGCCCCTAATGCCCATGCATATTGTAGAGTATTTAATTCTGTCGGATGCTTATTTTTTCAAACGCAATGTACACCGGTTAATGTTAATTGATCAGAAACAAAAATTAAGTCAGTACTTCGGATTCCGCGACTACGTCGATTTAAAAATCTATAAGATCGCCCTCTTCTTCATCATCCTGTCCTAAGTGTTTAGGCATTGAACATCAGAGAGATTTCCAGACAGTTGGGGGAGGGAGAAATTTTAAAGTGCCATTTTTTGACTCAAAAATGATAAGCGTCAAAAACAGCGTTTTTCGGCGTTTTTGACGATGCTCGATCTGTCTACAGCATTAAAGCGTTAAGAAAATTCGATAAAAAACAAAAGGATTCGAACAAATCGAACAAAATATAGTCAAAAAATAAATATAAGGCGCGAAGCGCCAAAAATTTGACGCTTTTGAGCAAACAGATGACTAAAAATGCTTAAACTAGCACCTTTTCAACAATAAATTTTTGGAAAGTTTTGGAAAATTTGAAAAAATCTCGAATTCTCGGTAAGGAGAATTTTCTGGGGAGGAAGCAAAATTTTTTTGGGGCGAGGGGGGAGGTGAAACTTCCCCCTTTAAGATCATGTATGATTGTGTGACATATTCAAATTCATTTAACAGCTACGCAAATTTTTCGATACTGTTTCTGCACAACGGTGACCCGGTTCCCACACCATGTGCATAAGCTTTTTCACCCGATCCTTCACAATTTCACCAGGATAGATCTTTTTTAGAGCTTATAAAAACCTCTTTTGTTAGAAAATACATTTTATTTCTATTATCCGAAGCAGTACTGAATGCTCTATAAGATGGCACTTGCGGATTTTTTCATCATACCTTCTAGTCGATTTTTAGAGGAGCCTATCATTTCGTGACACCCCGTAAACAACAAAACTCTGCATTAACCACCAAACGTGTTCTTGGGGCTTGCGTTTGACCCACAGGATGACTGCTGACCTTACAGGAATACTACAAAAATATTTAAGCCTCGCAAAAGATTTTTTCACCTCCCTCCCAGAATTGACGATTTTTTAAAAGTTCCAAAACATTTTCTAAAAATTTGTAGGAACAGATGCTTTTTTAAGCTTTCTTAGCAATCTATTTGCTCAAAAAGTGCCAAATTCTCGGCGCTTCGCGCCATTATACTCATGTTTTGACTGTATATTTTGTTCAATTCGTTCCGACTTTTTTGCTTTTTTCGAAATTTTTTTATGTTTTTATGCTCTAGAAAGATAGAGCATCGTCAGAAACGCTGAAAAACGATGATTTTGACGCGTACCTACCGTTTTTGGACACAAAAAAGCACTTCATAAATTAACCCATCCCGAATCCCCATGCTGCGCATATACATATGGTCTTATATAATAAAATAAACAGAGCAATCCTTAGCAAAATATAAGGATTGTTAGGCGCTCAAATTTCGTAGCAAGAACTATAAAACGCATTATTCTTATGCAGTTTTACGCGTATCGACATAGGAGTGCAGTAATTTTTATGCTAAAACACATTCGAAAAATTATTCAATCTCCCCACTTATCACGCCTGGCAATAAATAGATGGAGAAGAAAACGGCTCAAAAGGGTATGTACAAGTAGTAAGAATGTAAAAAATGATGTAAAGACAAAAATAGCAGGCACGTATCTCTGGGCGAATGGGGAGGAGGGTTCGAACCTCCCTAAAAATTCAGAGAAATCGGAAAAATAGGACTTTTTAAACGTTATTTTGTGCTATTCTTGGCCTTCTTGTGCTTAATCCCCCAAAATTGGTGTTGGTCCCCCCAAAATAGGATAGCGAACTACGTGCCTGAAAAATAGGTATGAAACTGGTAAAAAAATGAATGAAGGTGAAAACGATAAAAGCTAATTGAACGACTCACCGGTCTCCAGCATGCGCCACTCGTCATCCCGAGCGCCAGAAGCGACTTCGTTAGCCAACTCTTCGCGAAGACGCAAAGTCGCTTCGCGCTGCTCGTTCAGGGCGCTTAATTTTTGACCGTGAATCACGTGCTCCATGTCGAGCAGCTGCCGCTCGCGTTTGTTGACAGCCGCCACCATTTCGGCGCATCGCGCGCTCAAATTGCGCCGCACCTCGCAAGACCGCGCGTCGATGGCGCGCGTCTCCAAGTCGATTTGAGCGCAGAGCCGCAGAAGGTCGTCCGAAAGTCGCTGCAGTCGCGCTAGCGCCGCATTCAACGCGTCGCGACGGCTCGCGCCACCTACACGATGATCGCGCGCGTGAGACGAACGCGCGACGAAGCGGCCGCATATCTGACAAAACGAATCGACGACGGGGGCAAGCGACGCGCGATGCGACGGCGTTGGCGCAAGGTTCTGCTCATGTGGGACGGAAGGATATCTAGGTATTTTGACGCAACTTTGATCAAAAGTGGTAGTACCTACCCAAAGGGCCGTATTTAAGGAAGGCGGGGTGAGGGGGAGGGCGGCCGTCCCCCTGTCCGGAAAAAATTATTAAAAGGTAAGATAATAGACGGAAAGATGGAAAAACCGCATGTATTAAGTAAACTACCACTTGTTTTTGACAGCTGCCTTGAAACTACAAATCGATATATACAAAAATCCATCAGCGCAACTTTTCGTTGCAAGCTTGCATGAAATATGAACTTTTGGAAAAAGAATTTATCTTAAGAAAAAACCATGGGTCCTGAAAAAACTATATTAAAAAAGCTAGGTTAAACCGGTAGTTTGATGCATATATTTCACCAGACTTGTCTACTGATCCTTGTTATTCAAATTGAAAAAGAAATTACAGTTTTTGTCGATATTTGACTTAATTATGATAATTTAAGAATGTCATTTTTTCAAAATTTTTTGAAAAATTCTCTATTATTCAACAATAACACTTTTTACTGCTAGAAAATAGTTATGCGAAGTTTGCTTAACATCCTGAGCAAGAAAACAGTGAAAAATAATGCAAATTATAAAAAAATTTCATTACCATGACAACATGAATCAGTGTTGGTTTTTTAGGGGCCCAGTTTTTATTTAGGGTCCAACCGTTTTTTGGACTTTTTGGCGAAAATTTATACGCTTGCTGCAAAATAAGTATCGGGCAATACATACGTCAGACTCTAACAGGCATATTCTTGCCAAGCTTCATCAAATTCCGCGCTGGTTTTTAAGGGTGCAACTGATTTTTCATATGCCTTGACTTTGACGGTATACTGTAGTTTTTTGGACGACATGTGGGTGGCAACCAAATTTCTTTTTAGTGTAGCTCAAAAAAGCTCAAAAAGCGTGAAAAAACCATCAGAAATTGATGATATTTCGTAACTTTTCGGGAAGTTTGTATCTCAAGTTTGGAAATCTTCCGAAGAGTAACCATGCTTTATTTCTGTTCTATATACATAGCTAGGCTTTTAAGCCAGCAAAATATCTTTACACATCTCTTACTTACTGAGAAAAGAAGTGATTTTTTTGCTTCCAAAATCGGTAGTTTTTTCGAGGCATACACTATGCATACCTACCTACTATGTTGATACCAGAGCATCGGATACGGTACTCTTTAAAAAGAGTGTTACCTTGCTTTAAAAAATCCTTAAATGTAACCCGTTTTCTGAAAAAGAGTCTACAAAGCAAGATTTAATTTACAGTCGATGTGTCCAATAACGAATCAGCCTTTGTTCGCAGTAAAAGTCTAATGTACTTACAAATGCAGACATAATATGCTAAGCTGATGTCCGAAGTAGCAAGCAAAAACGATGCTAACTACAGATGGTCGCCATGAAAGATGACGCGCCATCACCCTCAGAATTATAATAGATGGTGCGTCGCGAGCGCCGCGTTACGTCCATGATGCGCCATCATCTCTTTTTTCTATTCAGCGCCATTAACCTCCATCATCCCGTTAATCTGGCGATGCGGACGGCGCAATTTAGCCAATAATAGCGCCAACAAGGAAGCGCGCACGTGAATGCTGGCGCGTTTCTATCTTGTTGGTGCTATTAATAGCTAAATTGCGCCGTCCGCATCGCCAGATCAACGGGATGATGGAGGTTAATGGCGCTGAATAGAAAAAAGAGATGATGGCGCATCATGGACGTAACACGGCGCTCGCGACGCACCACCCATTATAATTCTGAGAGTGATGGCGCGTCATCTTTCATGGCGACCACTGTAAGTTTTAGGAAAAGCATTTGGGAAAGAAAGATAAAATGCGTAAGAAAGAATTTTTTAATTCCAGTATTAACATATTAGATCTAAGCAGATGATTGGCTAAAACAAAACAAAAGACCAGTGATGGAAAAACAAAAACAGTATATTTTTAACAAATTCAACGCTTTTCCAGCAGAAATTTAGCGATTTCTGCTGAGAAGTTAGTAAAAAAACGTTGAAATTACTAGTTTGGTCCAAAGACTGTACGTACTAAGATACCTCCAAAAATACTCCTGCGAACCACAAAATATTTGTCCTAATCAAGTCAGAAAATAAGCCCTTTATAAAATGACGTCACGATCCGGCGTGCAAATGTGACTTTCAAAGCTCGCACATGATACACAATGGTTAGCACGTAAATGGCATCAAAATGACTTCCAATAGATTTTAGACTAATAGAAACATCATCTTCCCCATACATGCACACGGTGAAAAGTTACGGGAGGAGGTAAAAATATCAAATATACCTATAGAAATAATGGAAGAAAAGTGTCTGGATGAATGTATGGAACTGTCTAGTGCTCGGAAAATAAGTAAATGTACTTAAAACGAAATTGCACTCTAAGATGTCATCTGAGCGTAGGTGCACAAGGTCAGGGTCGGCAGGTGGATAAAAATCCCAGAAATCCAAAACAGTAAATTTAATGCTCACAAATTTTTTCTTGTTCAAACGGCCAAAATGGTCAAAATAGCTTACAAAACGTCTTTTCATGGTAATTTTGCATTTTTAGTCCATTTTGACTACATTAGATCACTTTTAACACTGAAAAATACTGAAATTGATCAATTTTTGGCGCTTTTTGGATAAAAAGTACATCAAAGTACTAATCCGGTGCGAAACACCGTCAAAATCGTCGGACAGTACCTGTCTGGCTGACAACCTCCCCCATAACTGCATTACTAGACTTATAATTAGCATCATTTGCACCGTTGACGTTTTCCATCGTCATGATCCTTTTTTCATTTGATTCATTTTATCCACTTTAAAAAGCATGGCGAAAAATTATCGAAGATCTTAAAGACAATAAGACTAACCTCAAAAGCACCTACAAAAATATTGAAATTATCCCTAAATTCTAGTGCACTAAACAACAAGAGCTGCAAAAACATTAATACGGAATAAGAACCTTTCTCTTGTTTAAAAGGCCACGATAATTACCTGATTTGCCTTATTAAAGAAGGAATTAGTAAAAGCGTCGTGTCAAACGTCTAGTGCGTAATAAGACATATAATCTAGTTAGCTATCTATTTAGGTACCTCTCAAACATAGTCACATTGAATGCATTGCAAGATAAATTCGTTTCAGTATGTTTCATTGACTGGCCATTATTTGGAGTCAAGTTCGACGCCGGAGACAAATTCAAAGGCGATGGCGGGGTAAAAACATTGAAATTTTGATGCAGTGATTTGCAGTCCTGATAAGCGAAGAAAACGTTTGAACAATAAAAGAACTGAAACAACAAGACAATTACCGTATGTGGCAGAAGAAGCAAGCGCTGGAAAACGTAATAATAAAATAAGGAATACCTTCAATTTTGTACCTCAGATAATATTCTTTGAATTCGTTTTTCAATATAAATAGACAATGAATAGTTCATTAGAAATGCTTTGAATTCAAGAAAAAATTACAAATTTGAAGACATTTAGAACAGACAAGAACTAATTTTCGGGCATTTTCGGATATTTCAGACCTTTTACAGTTTTTCTCAAAAGACTCTTTGCATACACACATGTCCGAAGAAGAATCTGAAAGAAAGGCAACTGAAAATATGTAGCTTAAAAGGGAAACTTCTTGTCAAAATATAAGAGCGAGTAAAAAGCTCAACTTAGGGGGTTTTAGGGGATGCTGGGATCTCCAGAACCACAACTCGGCAATAGCCAGAGCTTCAGTCCGTCTAACTACAGACTTTCAAAGGTTGGATGATCCCCAGTTGGGCTAAAAATAGGTTATAAAGAAGTGATGAAACGGATCCCCAATTTCGATTTATCCGGATCCGAATCCTGGTTCTCGCAACTTCCGGATCCGGATCTTAATTTTCATAACTTCCGGATCCGGATCTGAGTAGTAAAAATTAAAACTTCCGGATCTAAATCCGGATCCAATACACATAATTAATCCTTGCTGGTTTAATATCCCATCTGTTGCTGATTTGATGTTATGCATTACCGTAATTATCTTGCTTGTTTATTAGTGCCTGAGAGGCAAGTGTTTTTTGTACAATGTACGAAGACGGTCCCCAAGCCATTGTCATTTTCTTTATGTAAATTTTGGATTATGCTTAATGTAATATAGAACAGTAAGGTTTTTTTGTATGGTAACACTAGGTTTTTCGATTTTTGTTAGAGTAGTTTAGCATATTTCTGGGTTTCTAACGATAAAAAAATAATAGAAATATTAATCAATACAAAACTTTTAATATTTTTACCATTTACAAGAAGAATTTTGCGGCCTTTCTATTGATAAGAGCTCAAAAGTTAATTTGCTGACATACAAAATTTTAGTTGTTTTTGACATTTTAGAGAGAATTTTGAAGCTTTTTGAAGGGAAGTATAATAGAAAATTATCAACTGTGTACAAAACATCCTTGACATACTTACATAAAAGTCAATTCAAGCTTAGGCTTTTAACAGACAAACAGGACAAATTACTCAACTGTATGAAACAGTAGAATATTCTGACTAATTGAAGCTTAACTCAACAAAGGAGGTTCATTGAGAATAGCACCATAACCAGTGCCATACGCTAGAAAATTTTACGTTTTTTGCCTTTTAAAACACAATTATTTCCATTAGCCATTATAAAGACATTCGAACTGAATACTAATTCCAGCGGAAAGCGTCGGAAATTTTTAAAAATTAAAGACATTCTTACTGTTTTTGTCCTCCCAAACATATTTGTACATGTAAAAAGGAGTCTCGAAAAGTTATTGTACTTGCACTGGAAAAATCTGCCAAATACAAAAAAGTTGTGCTCAGAGGATCGCCGTGTTTTCTGCCACGACTAGTTTCCTCTTCAAACTGCCTTTTATGTAGTAAGATGGGAGTAGAATAGTATATCAACCAAAGCGCAATCTTCTGCATGGTGAAAAAATTTAAAAAATTCTTCAAGCTATAATTGGCCAGAGGTTAACTTAACTGACGAGTATCAATATTCATGTCTTGATGTTTGTGGAAAACTAAAACTTTTTCCTGTGAGGAATTGATTCTGTTTTAATTCTAAGTATAACTTCATATCTGTCACTTTTCAGATAAAAGTGAAAGATTCCAGGTCTGTATTTGCTCGATGGAATGCCTAAAGAGTCATTTCTGGATCCAGGTCCGGGTAGTGAAAATTCAAACTTCCGGATCCGGGTATTGAAAATTCAAACTTCCGGATCCGGATTAGGGATCGGCTGAAGGTCGATTTTTCCTCCGGGCCGGAGCCGGATCTCTTCTAGTTTTGGCAATTATTTTGGACTTAATGAGAACAAAGAGCCACAAAGCTTTTGCCGCCACAAAAGGTGCAGCGCATGAAATGACAAAAGTCTACAAAAGACTCGCATCTCATTCGTTTACTTTTAACCATTATTTTAGTCATTCTGACATGAAAATATCGAAAAATTTTCGCGCTTGCGCCAATCTATTTTCCCTATTTGCTAGATGAATTCAAGAATTCAAAACCAGGATTTGGACGATTTCGCGAAATTTTCAACGTTACAATTCAAGATTGAAGTGCTTCTTTTGCGAAATTTTTCGGGGCTCTGTCCCGGTTCCCCGCTGGGGTGCGCCTAGGCGCAACACTAGACCGCCTGCCCCAAAGGAAAGAGTTTCCTATGAATCTGTCTAATCTAAGGTCCTACCAGAGTGGTGAAATTTGCATGTTTTTTAAATTGTCGCAGGACGATGTAAAACGTCCAAGAAATTTATTTTACAACTAACACGCATTTTTATACGGTTTTATCGACTTAAAATTAAAAATTTCAAGACTTCCTTTTAGAAAATTCTGGCTACGCCTATGTATACATCCACCTAAAGTCGGAATGAATGCGTTTAAATTGAACTTTCATGTTCTAGTCATTTGACTTGCAATCTATGATACTCTCATACGTTAATCATTAATATAAAGCTACTTCACAAAAGAGTAGTACATTGACAATTCACACGTCTCAAGCCTACATACATACATATGTCTGTTTGTGCATTGAGCATACTCACAAAATAAGCAATCTGCTGAACTTGAACGTACTCCGGCTGCCGGAGGACCAAAGAATGACCGGAGGAGTCATAGGCCGGAACTCCAACCGATCCATAATCCGGATAGCGAGAATTCAAACTTCCGGTTCCGGATTCTAAAAATATCCGGTTTATACCGGATCTGTGTACCCGTTTCATCACTATTATAAAGACAATCTTTTTCAATAATTGATCCAAACAGACCCTCCAGCCAGTCCCGCTTTTGTGTCAGGCCGTTCCAGATATGCTGGGAACCAGTGTTTTTTTGCACAAGGTTCGTTTGTACATGTACAAAGATGGTCCCTAGAAGTCTTTGTACATTTTGTACACACAAATTTTTGGGTACTATAATATGGTACAGTAGCGATTTTAGTGTGGCAAAAACAGAGTTGTTCGACCTTAGGTAGTGTATTTTAGCTAATTTCTGGGTTTCTGAGGGCAAAAATAACTAATAATCGTCTCAAAACGGCGCGAAGCGCCGGAAATTTCACATTTTTCCTTTCAAAATGTAATTTCTGACATTATAAAGATATATAGAACACACTTGCGAATTTTAAACCTTTTTTGCAGTTATTGTCTTCCCAAAAATCTTTGTACATGTACAAAGACGGTCCCCAAAAGTCTTTGTACATCGAAAAAAACCTTTGCCGAATACAAAAAACACTGTCCGGAATCCTAAATGTAAAAAAACATGTCAAAATATACTTGTTGGGGACGATCGAAGCAAGCGGCAGCATCTTGCCTGTAATTTCCTAATTCATTCTGCTGCGATGCAACGGATGACACACGTCCCTGTTTCATAGCGCGGACGTTGTAAGAGCCGCTACATTGCTTAATGTCATGATCAACACCCACGGCATAACTCGGTACATTAGATCCATTGTGGGTCTCAAGTCCCCCACTATTTAATGGACGTACTGACCCACCAACAAACGGAAAACACCCACTTGGGCGCAATATACCCGTCGACGAACCTTCACTAGGTACGCTATTTACGTAGCCAAAACCCGCAGAATGACCGACGATCCGCGGCTTAAGAGGCGGGGAGGTAAAGAGGGGCTAAAAAGTTGACCGGGCTGAGGGGCAGCAAAAAGTTGCCGAGGATTAGAAATATGAGGTAGACGAGGCGAATCGCGTTGATGAGATAAACTGTGCTGAGCGGAAGAGGAGGCGAGCGGATCCGCCATCTCAAAGCGACGCAACGAAAGTGAAATATCGTTCGGAGTTTGACGCAATGAAGCGACGTTACGAAAATTTATTGGGCAATTCGGCAGCCGTTGGATTGGAGAAAAAGGACCATTTGATTCGAAATTCTAAAAATTCAATGATGCCATGTCAGTACGTAAATTGTAGAGCTCATTAATCTGGGTGCACTTAAAATAATATTTGCGATCAATAAATTACATGGTAAATGGCAGGTGATGTGCACCAGCAGAGCAAGTGGGATTGTATGCAAACGACGAGGATTCCCATTTCATTAAGTTAGGCATGGGCGAAAGCAGAGGGCGGCCGCCCCACCTTAGCCCAAAAATAATTTTTACATAATGAGATAATGCATGAAAAATGATGGAAATTGGTATCTTTTCATCAAAAGATCTGAAAATTTTAAGCGCTGCGCGCCGCAGGATCATTATTTTTCATAAGTCTGTCTCAAGCACCGCCAAGCATACGCCATTTTTCAGAGCATATTCAGAGGAGATAAGATTTTGTAGAAGAGTTCGAATTTTATGAGCTTAATGCATAGAGCATGTTCGAAAACGTCAGAAAACGTACTTCATCCGGTGCCCCGGCGAAGAATTACCGAAACGTCACCAATTATGGACCGCCCCCTCCCGTTAGAAAAATCCTGCGTACGCATGTACCATGTTCTGAATGGACCAACATACTTCTCTCACACACATGGTCTTTTATAGTCTTAATATCCACAGCGCACACAAGGGCAAAGGGGGGAGGAGGGTGAGAGGGGGTATAAGCCCTCCCTTACATTTTGAAAAGTCTGGTACTGTCAGACGATTTTGGTGAAACATAAGTTAATGCTAGAAAAATTCTGATTTCAAAGTGAAAAAATACAGCTCTGTTAACCAAAAGTTCGATCAACCTGGCCAGTTTATAGCAAACGTATTAATTTTTCCATTGTCTTTCAAAATTTTTGCCAATTGTTTGCCATATGATAATTAATTCACTTAATAGCATTGCCTAAAATAGGCAGTTTTTCGAAAAAATACATGAATAACATTATCATATGCTTGAGTAGATAGCAATATATTATCAAGTAAAAACGTATGTCATGATGAGCTATGTTTACTGTGTAATATTTTCGAATTTTGCTCCTCTGCTCTGGCCATCCCTACCTAGCCCATCTTTGCCTCAGAGCCTTGTACGTTACTACGCTTACGTATGTATCATTAGCATCTAGCAGGGCTACGATAATAAGCCAAGAAAGAAATGTTTAGGAATTTGAACTTTATAGCTTTCAGACTATTTAATCAATTAATTAATTAATCAATTAATTAATTAATACAGAACAGTTTTGAGTAATGTACACAGAAACGTAGAGACCCGCCTGAATATAATAATCCCTAATTACTTGAGTATGAAATACAGTGATTAAGAGAAAAATGTCAGTGAGAATCCGTATCACACCAAATTCTGTACAATGTATTTATTATTCAAGCGAAAATATATTACGTACGAGAAGGTACATAAGTATATTTATTTACCAATGTGTACACACGGGGATGAAGGTTTTATTGCCGAAAAAGCGAGTTGGACAGCAGGCGCATGTCAATTTCGGGCTCCGAACCCCAGAAATTAAATGAGAAAATCTTATAGACTAAAAAAGACAGAATTTAGG
Organism: Mermis nigrescens; assembly: GCA_036768485.1. Lineage (NCBI taxonomy): Eukaryota > Metazoa > Nematoda > Enoplea > Mermithida > Mermithidae > Mermis > Mermis nigrescens. The sequence continues at coordinate 249,252 of JAVLUZ010000291.1, forward strand.
ATAATAAAGGCTGAAAATCAAAGTTTGACAAGATGACTCGAAGAAGACACGATTTGCTGTCTGAATACTATTATCACATTTCAATGCCACTTTAGATCAAAAACACAAAAATTTTCAGTTTTAATCACGCACGCTAATTTTTGAATCGACCAATTTGCGCAGCGTCCTCATCATATGAGTATATATAAAAAACCTGCCACACGTGCAATGTTTTTTTTGTATTCGGTAAAGATTTTCCTCAGATGTACAAAGACTTTTGGGAAGACAAAAACTGCAAAAACGGTTTTAAATTCGCAAAAATTTTCGGCGCTTCGCGCCGAACTAGGTCATTGTAAGTTCTATATATATATATATATCTTTATAATCTTAGAAATTGCATTTTGAAAGGAAAAATGACAAATTTTTCGCGTTTTGAGCCGATTATTAGTGATTTTTGCCGTCAAAAACCCAGAAATCAGCTAAAATACACTACCAAAGGTCGAACAACTCTGTTTTTGCCATACTAAAAGCGCTGCTGTATCATATTATAGTACCCAAAAATTTGTGTGCACAAAATGTACAAAGACTTTAAGGGACCATCTTTGTACATGTATAAACGGACCTTGTACAAAAAACACTGCACACGTGCATACCTTTTGAGGTAGCATATCGAGCGATAAATTGGACGCAAAAACATCCTTGAGGTAGTTATCGTTCAGCGAAATATTCGCCGCGTTCGGAATTTCGCTCCGATTAGGCAGCGCGTCGTAACGCGGCGACGGCCAATGCGAAGCGATCGGCGAAATGTTCAGTTTGGACGACGAAGTATTAACGCTAAGAGCGACCGACCGATCGCCCGAGTCAAAGTTGAATAATTTCGATCGTCGCGCGTCGCGTTCCGATCCGCGTCGTTCGACGGCAGACGCAGCGTCGGTACGCGCAGTCAAAATCGAGGCAATATCCGAGTCGTTGCTATTAAAAATTGGGAAAGAAGTTTGGGCTAAATTGGGGAGCTCGTCCTGATTGCAGTTCGAGTCGAAATCGGCGCTATCATCTTTGACACAGATAGCGCAACGCGGCCCGGCCTGAAAATGCGTGCAAGCGTCGCACAAAATGTGCAAACCGCATTTAAGCACGGAACAGCAGCGACGATCGACGGTCACTTCGTCGCCGCAACGACCGCACCGTCGTTTATTAGGATTTTCCGACGAGGATACGTTCGTCGCTGACGCCGCGTCTTCGACCGCGCGATGCGAGTAAGTTCTAAAGTCGCAGGCATTCGTAAGATTCGCATCAAGATTTTCGCCCGCGGTTCTCACCAGAGTGGCATTTTGAGTAGTAAATATTTGTTTACAAGGGGAAGATGAAGAATCGTAATCGCGATCACTGATCATAATTGACCATCGCGTCTTTTATGACCGATTTTAAGAGAGCAGGTAATACCGATATGAAGTGACGGCGAAAATAAATTAACAAAAGGCATCACGCGGATCACTGAAACCAATCGGCTGGCGGACGTGGTAACATTGATCGATCACAAATTTACAACTATTAATGTACACCGACATACGTACGTAAATGAGGGTAGATTTAGAGTCCTTGAGACCACAAGAGAACCTCACAATTTATATATCTACGCACCCGTCGATATGAGGCTAGGCATTGAACCATCTGTACATTCTGTAAAATGAAATTATAAATAAAAGAAGCATACGATAGTAAAATGAATGGCTTGGTAATACTACTACGTATTTGGTCATCCAGAAATCAGAGTACATCAAACGTCAGGTATTTTTTAATTTTTATGCTAATTTATTTCGACCGAAACGACCTATTCTATAAATGTCTGAGAAGTAAGGGAGGAGTTCATCGAAAGTTGCTATCCATTGTTCTCATATTTTCCGAATCGAAACTCAATAAAGCAATACTTACTCACCATTTATGCAAATAAGGTGCCTTTTCTACAAATGTCTGAGGAGTGAGGAGCATAGGTGGGCGGCACCAATGTTCTAGAGGGGGAGTGCAAGATTTTTCGAAGGTCATAAAATCGTCTTAAAAATGGTGGTATGGCGAAAAAACACTATTTCTCAACGTTTCTCATTGAGCACTATCCATTGGCATCAAAAACTTGCAAAAAAACAAAAAAAATTTCAAAAATTGAATTCTGGGGGGAGTATTTTGGTTTCTGAGAAGGGAGGGGTATTTTGGTTTCTAGGGGTGCATACCCCCAGAAACCCCTCCACGCCCAGGTATGGTGAGGAGTACAAGTCGTCGAAAGTTGCTATTCATTGTTCTCATATTTTCCGAATCGAAACTCAATTAAACAATACTTACTCATCATTTATGCAAATAAGGGGGAAGTGAACCGAGTATTACTCCCGCTGAAGGGTCATCCAGGCAGGTACTGGCCGGCAATTTAGAGCTAACGGGACATTTTCTGCATCATTATTGAGGACAAAAACAGTTAAAATGTCAATATTTTTCCGGCGTTGGTGTCTCACGCCGGATTAATTATTTTATATGCTGTTTACTCAGAAAAGCATAAAATTGAGTCTAAATGATCTTATAACATCAAAATTTCTATCCAAATTTATCAATTCAATTTTATATTTTTCAGTGTTGAAAGCGATATAATGCAGTCAAAATGGACTAAAAATGCATTAGCTAATTTTTAATGAGAAAATTGTAAAATTTCGGTATAATCACATCAAATTTCAATCAAAATTGAAATTAAATTGAGAAATAACAAAATTTAGTCATCATTTCTATACAAACATACTAAGGTTATATTAGCGTTATTTTCTAGATCACTTATGTATCTGCTTTGTGGTTCCGATTGCAGATTCCAGACAGCAAGAATTCAGAGTAACAACAGTCGTTTGAAAGGAGAATAAGAACAAAATAAATAAAACATAACAATAACTTTTTTTAAAGTCAGGATCCACAAGGGAAATTCAAGAATTTGAAATTTTGAAAACTTTTCGATCAAAAACTAAATTTGCATTCGAGTATTAAAAGAATTCAACATTTATGACATTAGTGTTCATGTTTTTTGTTAAACTTCAATGACAAAAACGTCAAAAATTGCAAGACAAGGCAAGATAAGATGAATATATAAAATGCTTGGCTAAACTGTCTTATAGGGATAACTTTCAGTCAGTAAAACTGTGTCTGGAATTTGGATGAACGTGATTTTTTGCCATCTAGATAATAATGAAAAGGAGCTGAAACTTTCTTTCATAAATATCGGACCAAAACTGATGAGAATCTTAATTTAATTTTAAAACCACTATGATTCGCCTTAATTTGTTGAATTATTTTAAAATTATATAAAATAAATAAAAAACTGATGTTCCCCATTTCCTAAGAATGAATGAAAATTAATAATTAAATAGGTACATAAAACAATTCACAGAATTGCTAATTTTTCGACCGGTAGGACAAGTGCCTGCCGGCTTAAATACAAGAAATCTGATAATTCGATAAAATCCATCATTCTCAATTTATGGAAAATACTATTAATCTATTTGAAATTTGCTTTACGTCAAAATATGCATATGTTACTGCATATCTTAAGAAAATGAGAACTTGTATTTCTGAAAAACAATGAATCACAGTTATTATCCCTATAATAATGATTTAAAAGTTAGAAGCGAGATGATTTTGTCTGCCTGGAGCTCTTCTTTACAAATCAATAATGCATAAGAATATGCTATTTTACCACTTACACATAAAGTCGGTTTTCTGTCGAAAAGTTTAGGCTTTTTTAAAATTTTCTACGAGCACTTGATGTTTAAAACAATTTTAGGTACTCTTCCAAAATTTTTACTAAAGCTACATTTACACTGAAAGTGGACTCAGAAAGCTGAAATAAATTGTATTACAGATCAAAAAATAACATTGCATAGATGTCATTGAACTAATGGTTCTAATTTAAACATTACAACCTACCTTGAAGCTAATTTTGTTTTTAAACAACAAAAAGTGTCAAGTTGGGGCGGAATACAGAATATCTGTAAAATGGGTGGACCTAAACACCAATACGTCGTCCCGAGCGGAGGTTATTTCCTCGCTTCACTCGCTCCGCAATTTTCGCTCCATTTATCTCAGGCTTAGCCCATGCGCTGGCATCAATGTGAATGCACATAACTAAGCCTAAGCCTAAAACATCGGTAACAACAATCCAATAATTCTTTTCACAATTTTTTCGTGATCAGCAACATCAATTTCTCACACTTTCATGATTTACAAAGAAAAATTTTTCAGGAACTCAAAATAATTGTGTTCATGATAAACTACTAGCATATTCGTGATTACCACCACAGATTTACCCATAATTGACTGATTTTTGGCAAAATTTTGAAAAACTTTTCTGTACTTCCTTAACTCCAAGTGCAGAAAATGTAGTCCAGAAACTACATTGCTTTCTCACTAATTTAGCATGACTTCCCGTCTTCTTTTCCGTGCTCGGAAATCAGCTAGGGTCTACTTTCGACCATCCGGATGATTTTCCTGTAGATGCTCGGTACTGTCCGAAATTCACGGATAACGAAATTTAGCCCGTGCCCCATCCCATTGGATACGGCCCTGATCACAATCAACAAAACGACGTGACCCTTTGTGTATAAACATTCTGTGCTCTACCACGGTTTTTTTGTATTCGGCAAAGATTTTTCGCGATGTACAAAGACTTTTGGGGACCATCTTTGTACATGTACAAAGATTTTTTGGAAGACAAAAACTGTAAAAAAGGTTCGAAATTCGCAAAAATTCTCGGCGCACCGCGCCGAAATGAGCAATTGTGTGTTTTATATATCTTTATAATTTCAGAAATTGCATTTTGAAAGGAAAATTGCCGAATTTTTTGGCGCTTCGCGCCGTTTCGAGACGATTATTACTGATTTTTGCCCTCAGAAACCTAGAAATTGCTAAAATACGTAAGCAAAGGTCGAACAACTCTGTTTCTGCCACACTAAAATCGCTACTGTACCATATTATAGTACCCAAAAATTTGCGTGTACGAAATGTACAAAGACGTTCGGAACCATCTTTGTACATGTACAAACGGACCTTGCACAAAAAAAACACTGTGCTCTACTAGGAATTATCACGATCAGTAATACGTTATTTCTGTTAAAACATGATTTTTCGGTACTCCAAGTTCCAACAGAATAGTAACTATCATGACGTCATCACACAAACTACTACCTGTATCTCGACCTATGCGGGAGCGATACCGACCTAATTGGGAGTCCTACCACCACCCATATAAACAAAGCCCAAGCCTAGGAAAATTAGGAAGTTTGAAAAAAATCAATTACTGCTGCGACTATGCTTTGCACCACAGCAGTTACTATTCTCTTTAAGTGTCAATTTTTCTACGGTAGCAATTATTTGCAGTCAACTGCAGGTAATATAGCACACAATGTAAAATTATATGCAGTCAAAAACCAGCGGCCTAGAATGCAGGTAATATAGCACACAACGTAAAATTATATGCAGTCAAAAACCAGCGACCTAGACTGCAGCCAATATAGCACACAATGTAAAATTATATGCAGTCAAAAACCAGCGGCCTAGACTGCAGGCAATATAGCAAACAATGAGATATTATATTTAGTCAAGTTGAATGCTTATTGATATGGGAAGCTGACGCTTCACTTGCATTTTAACCTTTAGTAGATGGTTCTAGACGGCACTTTTATTTGAGATGGTCTGGCAGATTTGCTTCCTCAATAGGGAAAGTTTCTTTGCGCTGCATGGATAGCAGCTTCAATAGCTGCCAAGTCACCCTTTAGCGCATTTTGATGGGCCAGCGTAAGCTCTGGTCCTGCATGATAGATCGTGAGTAGCTGTTGCTGTTATTGTCCTCATTCTGGGGAAGTGTTTTATTTTAGTGGGAATAAAATGCTTCAAAGTTTATTCGACAATGTGAAACAAGGATTCCGAAAAGCATTTAGGAATGTTTCGGATTAGTCTACGAAGCGTCGGGGGGCTGTGATTGAGTGGGGTTACCAGGCCCGTATCCAGGATTTTGTTTCGGGGGGCACACACTACCAAAATTTTTAAAAAACATAAGGGGGGACCAAAGGATGAATTTCGCAAATTCTTTCAAGAAATGGCAACATAAATGATGAGAATGTTGACTACATCCAGGGGCACTTCTACAGAGTAGTGATTTATGGTTATTGATTTTTTCAAACTTCGTAATTTTGTAGGGTTATGTTGGTGGTATTACTCCCGCCTAGGTCGATTTCGCTCCCGCTTAGGACGGTATTGCTCCCACTTGGGCGGAGATACAAGCGTTAATATGTCTTGATAACGTCATAAAAATCACTATTCTGTAGAAGTACTAAGCTAGGATTTCTCCATTGGAATTTTGTTAATAAGTAGTTTTTAATTAATTTGTTAGTCATGACAAAAAGTGAATCCTATCCATTCTACTAAAAGTAAAAATAATAAAAACAGTGAAAAAGTTTATTAAAATGTGATAAGCAAATCAACGTAAGGCAATACGACGCTTTCCAGATTCACTAAATGCATTGATAACAACATCGCTGCTTATTTCACGGGCGTAATTTTACTCATTATAAATGACTAGCTAAGCTATGTACATTTGTCTGAAAAAAGGTAAATTTTCAGATAAAAGACGATGTCATTAGTTTGTCACTAAAATTAAACAAGCAGCATTCGTTGTTAGAAGTAGGATGAGATGAGTGAAAGTAATGCTTTGCATAATACACCTCTTTTTCAGTTCATATTATGCAGTATGACTGAGCGAGCTTGACCATGCACACACACAAACACACACACACATACAGTCTGCTGAACCTTGTGGTTTTCACTTAACAAATTTCAACCATTGTAAATCGACGATTGCGTTTTATGTGAGCTGTCAGTTTACGGCAGCAAGCAATCTTAAAAGAAAGAGCAATGTGAAATGAAGTAGGAGTGTGCGTAACGGAGCTATTTTAACTTTCGTGAACAAAATATCATATAAACACAAAACACTAACCTTCATTATTAGCTTAATAACATGATGCCTGGCGCGAAGCGTCCGAGAGTTTTTGCAATTTTTACCAAAATACCAAAGGGGGGAGAAAGAGGGAAAAAATTATCTTCAGCATTTAATTTCGGGGGGGGGGCACGTGCCCCACTATCCCCCCTGGATACGGGCCTGGGGGTTACCAATATCTTAGGCTTAGGCTTAGGTCATGTGCATTTACATTGATGCCAGCACATGGGCTAAGCTTGAGATAAATGGAGCGAAAACTGCGGAGCGAGCGAAGCGAGCGGAACAATTTTTGCTCCATTTATGCCTTAGGCATAGCCCATGTCTGGCACCAATTTGAATCTACAAGCGATCGCTGTCGCCACACACCTTTTTTTCCAGTATCATAGTATCTGCTGTATAATTTTATTTCCACTGAAGTAAAGCAATTCCCCAGAATGAGGACAACAACAGCAACAGCTACGCAATATCTATCATGCAGGATCAGAGCTTTCGCTGGCCCATCAAAATGCGCTAGTGGGTGGATGGGCAGCTATTGAAGCTGCTACCCATGCAGCGCAAACAAACTTTCCCTGAGGAAGCAAATCCTACCAGACCACCTCAAATAGAAGTGCCTTCTAAAACCATCTACTACAGGTTAAAATGCGAGCGAAACGCCAGCTTCTAATATCAATAAACATGGCACTTAACTGAATATAATATCATATTGTGTTGCTATATATATACTAAATGAGTTTGATGCATTTTTAACAGCAAATGATTTCGATATCGTGTGTGTGTGTGAATCCTGGTTAACTCCTAGTGTATCTAATGGCTTACTTTGCAATTTAAACCGTTTTAATGTGTATCGTTCCGATAGGATCAATCGAAAAGGTGGAGGTGTTTTTATTCTTTCAAAAAGTACTTTAAAAAATCCTACTTGCCGAAAGTACCCGGAAAATCTTTTCAGTGAAGAAATAGTTATTGTTGATTTCATTGGCGTAAGCTTCCAAGATTCGTGTGCTACTTTTTTTACAGGGCGCCGGATTGCGATATCTCCCACATGAGAATGCTTTTGCCGTGTTATAGAATGGGCCTCTCAGATACAGTATCCTTTTGTCATATTAGGTGATTTAAATTTTCCTAATGTAGACTGGTCTGGATTTTATTCTACCTTCGAGTCCTATTAACCGATCTTTTTGCGTAGTGTATGCTTTCTCTATCTTTTAGTCAAAAAGTTTCTGAACCAACACACGGTATGCATATTTTAGATGTTATTTTTGATGCCCATTCTATCGAAAACGTTGAAGTCAACCCACCTTTTTCTACTAGTGATCACTCGGTTGTTACTTTTTCTCTTAAATGTTCTATCTTGGAAGAAAAAAGTTCTGCTAAACTTAATTTTCGCAGAGCAAATTATGATCAGATTGAATTATTTGTTGTCCGCAATTTCGTGGCCTGACATTTTTCAGATTGCGTTACTTGTGATGATTTCTACAACAAATTTTTGTCTGTTATAGAATCCTTTGAATTTCCCAGCATGTTCAAAAATTGAAGCTAAACCTGCAACTGTGAAAAGATACCCAATGAACATAAGAAAGCTGGTTGCTAAAAAACTGGAAGGCTGTGGCATGTTTATAAACAGAGAAAAACGCCTGAATCTAGAAGCTGTCTTACGTAATAACTGTGCAAAGTTATTAAAAGGCCGAAATCATAAATTTCACTCTTCCAAAGAGGATAAGCTTATTAGATCTGAAATTTGAGTTCTATTTTATAATTTTGTTAATTCTCGTATTAGTGGTGAAAGAACTATTCCAATTTTAACTGAGTGGCGATCGTGTGATTGCTTCTACTGACAGAAGATAAGGCAAACGTTTTAGCACACTTTTTGCTTCAGTCTTTAGTGTTCCTACGCCAACGAATTTTGGTCTTATTAATGCACATGTGCACAGCCAAAGTTATCAAACATTCGTTTTTCTGATGATGTCGTTTTTTCTGCTATACGGAAAATTAAACCATCTTATCGATTGGCCCATGACGGACTTTGCGCATTTTTTGTGAAAAAACTTGCTTTTGTACTTACCCAGCCTTTAACCACTATTTTTGAAATATCTTTCAAAAACCCATTGTATTCCTGCACTGTGTACGCACCGTCAATGTTGTTCCTGATGTATAAAAAGGGCGACTGGAGTGATGCTAAAAATTACAGGCCGATATCGTTATGTTGTATTACGTGTAAGATCATGGAATCTATAATTAACAGTACGATGCTAAGCACATTTGCGTGAGATAATTTGATCTCCTCCGGTCAGTTTGGTTTCCAAAAGGGTAAATCGTGTGAATTGCAATTACTAAAGTGCAAAAATGAATGGACTAAATTAATTGATGAAAAAAACACTGTTGATGTTATCTACATTGATTTTTCTAAAGCTTTTGACACTGTAGTTCACCGTAAATTAATTTATAAACTGGAAACTTTTGGATTTTCTGGAGATTTATTGAGTTGGTTAACTTGTTTTTTGAGCGATAGGACTCAAAGGTTGTTATTGCGTGTCAGTTTCTGAGCGAAAAATCTGTCACTAGCGGTGTTCCTCAGGGCAGTATGCTTGGCCCGATTCGTTTTGTTTTATTCATAAATGATATTAGCGACCGCTTAAATAGCAAAGTTTGCCTTTTTTGCCGATGACGTCAAGCTTTATAATTTATCTAGCAATCACACCCAACTTCAAGATGATATCTGCTAAACTCGTAGTCTGGTCCAAGGATTGGCAGTTAAAAATTGCTACTGAAAAATGCTACGTGTTATATCTAGGTTTTGAAATCCCAAGCATTCTTATAGAATTTCTGACCTGACTGTAGAACAGAGTGTAAATTCTGTAAAGGATTTGGGTGTTTACGTATCAAGTAAACTTGATTCTAATTTCCACTATAATGATATAACGCGTAGAGCTTATGCTAGGGCTATGCTAATATCGAAATCATTTGCTTCTAAAAGTAAACTAAATATGTCTAGGGCTTTACTGTTTACGTCAGACCGCTTCTTGAGTATTGTAGCACTGTTTGGAATCCATACTCGTAAGACCCATGTTTCAATGATCGAAAATGTTCAAAGGAAATTTACACGTAAAATTATTGGATTTCGGGGACTTTCTTATGCTGAAAGACTCAGTTCCTTAGAATTGGATAGCCTGGAGATTCGCAGATTGCGTGGTAGTGATTCTGTGTATGATGTATCAGATATTGAGTGGTAGATGCGTTTTGCAGCAAGCCGACTTTTACTTTTTGGAAAACAACACGCGTGCTCAAAATTCAATGAAATGTGAATGCACTCCTTTTCGGCTTGATGTTCGTGGGTATGATTTATCAATAGGTGGATTCACGTATGGAATTCTCTCCTGAAGCGTTGTAAGATCTCCTAGTGTTGCTTCCCTCCGTGAAAAGTTGAAAAAGGTTGATCTAACGGGGTATTTGCTAGGGGGCGTGTTCTAAGTGCATAATTTATTTAGCCTGCAAGCGCCTACCTTCGTCTTTGCACTAATCTCGTATAAATGTACTTTAATTAATAATTTCTTGCTTTTAGAATATGTGTATTTTGTATGATGATTCATGTCGAATGTTTATTTATAATTGTATTTCATTGTATATTAATGTTTCTTTTCTTATTGTGTTCTTTTTTTGTGCGACGAAAATAAAAATATTTGTATTTGTATTGTATTTGAAGTCTACTGGTTTTTGACTGCATATAATTTTACATTGAGTGCTATATTGCCTGCAGTCTAGGCCGCTTGTTTTTGACTGCATATCATTTTACATTGTGTGCTATATTATCTGCAGTTGACTGCAAATAATTACTGCCTTTTTCTACCTTCAGTAGAACAATTCAGCCAATTTTCGAAGCCGCTTCTGACAATAAAATTTCAATAATTATCAATTTTGCAAAACAAAACTTGTCTGGATCCGTGCAGAAGATGAGGGCTTTCAGTCGTAGTAAAGTTCTAGACCCACCTTGTGACCAGAGTGCTGCGATCCGCGGATCGCGGCCTAAACTTCAATTGTAAATAATACCAAATAAAATTAAACTCTGGCGTGAAACGCCGAAAATTTTGGGATTTCACTTCTTCAAATCGCATTTTTTGCAATTAAGCACAAAAATGTTTCCGATTTTACAAAATTCGGTTGACAAATAGACCAAAAAGTGGAAAAAACGGTGCAGTGCAGTGCAGTGAGCAGGGCATTGACTATCAACGTGGAGAGCTTTTCTAATTAAGAGGCTAACTGTATACTCTAGCTTAGGTTGACGTCAGTCAGCAATAACTCTGCAATGCTCAAAAAGTACATACAAATACAAATACAAATACAAATATTTATTTTTCGTCGCACTTGGCAACTTGGCAACTTTGGGCGTAACTTTGATATGCCTTCTTCTGAAAATAGACGATCGTTTTTAGTTGAATACATACAGTACACCTTGTAATTCATATTTTAACGTGCAACAAACATATCCTGCGAATAGCGCAATGCATATCCTAATGCAGAACGTTAATATTTTACAGATATTTGTTTAAAATCTTTCCAGTAGGCTGCCGAAAACCACATTGTAGCCATTATCCTGGACGCTAAAAACTAATTTCCGTACATTTGCGAAGTAGGTAGACAATACACATGAAGTTTATTTTTCAATCTGATGCATAGAATCATGCGATTAAAAATGTCTTATTACTGTAATACCCGATTTCTCCGTTACACCACGGAGTACGGAAAGATCCAAGTCAGCTGTCGAGCAGTTAAAAAATTGGAGTTACATTAATAAGTACTCTTGATTACCGATCGTTTTCAAGTACAGTCTGTAGTGTTGGAAAAGATAAGGATTTTTTGCAAGATGAAAGATAAAGATAAAGTTGAAATTTTAAAATCTAGAAGATAAAGATAAAGATAAAGCTAAAGATAAAAAATTAAGAAAGATAAAGATAAAGATAATTTGCAAGATAAAGGAACCAAAAAGATAAAGATAAAGATAAAGATAAAGATAAAGTGCACATATGTAAATATGATCGTCTGGATCCAGGACAATGATATTTGTGAAGTGCAATAAACAAGAGTGGTTGATGTAAAGCAGCCAACTGAATGCCCTAATTTATACACCTGAGATCAAAGAGGTGATAGGCAGTAAACACACATAAATGTAGGTTTGGGGGTATACCCGCGGTATCTGACTGACCCACGTACTACTATTACTGGCAGACCACTTCTTTCTTTTCACAAGTATCAAAACCTGTGCGCCTTTAAAAATTATACGTAGTCACAACAGTTATTGAGTTTTTCAAACTTCTCTATGTTTCCTAGGCTTGGACTTAGATTAACTTGGGTGCTAGTAGTTGTAGTACTCCCGCTTAGATTGGTATCACTCCCGCTTACTTAGGTTGATATACAGGCATTAGTTTGGGCCGCATGCCATGGGGTTTAAACAATCGTTTTCTTTTCTTTTCTTGTATTACAATAAAACTTGAATGCGTCTAAATGTATTTCACGTCAAACCTGCATTTAAGATTTAGATTTAAGATTTTTTTATTCTAGCTGTATGGCTAGTTACATCAGTGAAACTCGCCGACATTTTGGGAGTAGAATGGCAGAGCATACTGGCATCTCATTTGCTACAGGAAAGCCAATTCAGGGTGATAGTTTATCTGCTATTCACAAACATATCTCAAATAGCAATCATCCAATTACATCAGATTGCTTCAAGGTTATCAGTCGAGCATCCAACTCTTTTGATCTTTCAATCAAGGAGTCATTATACATAGCACGTGATCGTCCTATTCTCAATAATAATGTTTCATCATATCCTTTAAATTTGTTTTATTTACCACATTTTTCTTTTTCTTAAAGCTTTAAATCTTTTATTATTATCTTTATAATTTAATGGTAGGTTTAAACTTTAAGCTCCTCTTAGTTTACAACTCTCGCTTAGCAAGCTCATTTTTCGAAACTAAATTATATTCATACTTTATCTTTTTTGCAAGATAAATTCCTATCAAAAAGATAAAGATAAAGATAAAGATAGCCTGTGTTTTTCCAAAAGATAAAGATAAAGATAAAGATAAAAAATCCTCAAGATAAAGATGAAGATATCTTTATCTTTATCTTTATCTTGCTAAAAAGATAAAGATAAAGATATCTTTTACAACACTAACAGTCTGTTTCACACAAGTTGGGTTATAAATTTTAGAACTATTGCCGACAGATTGCGATTATAGCATTGATCTTATATATAATCATCATAACCCTCGGCTTACTGTCGATGAGAATTCTTAAGATTTATGCACAAAGTGGAACAGACTATTGTAGATGGTGTATCTACACGGACCTCGTGATATCGAGCGGAACGTTTTTTACCGCTTCGAATTTGGCTCTATATTTGTCGAGTTACGAATTCGGCGCTCTAGCCGGAAAGAGGCGAATTTTCGCTGTCGGACCGCCATTCCGACGGTACGAAGCACGAAGCGCGGTGGCGATTCAGCCACTCCGCGCTGATTAGTTCCACTGGCGAAGTCACGTATACGTATGTACCTTCGAGGTGCGCAGCGTGAGCCATCCTGTGGATTCCATTAATATCCCTTTTTCTTTTCATATCAAAACATAGGCGACATGACCACACATGGGCGTGGGGGGGTTTGGGGGTATACACCCCCCAGAAGTTGAAAAACCCCCCAAAAATCAAAATACCCCCTCCCCCAGAAAAATTTTTTTTGCTTTTTTAGCAATTTTTTGATGCCATTGGATGGAGCTTGATGAGAAACGTCGAAAAATGGTGTTTTTTTGCCATACGACCGCTTTTAAGACCATTTTTTGACCTTTAAAATTTTTTCAACCCCCCCCCAGAAATTTTTTTCACCCCCCCCTTCCCAGAATTTCGGTGCTGCCCACCTATGGGCATGACCGCTATTCCGGTTAAGCCTGTGTTGAGATCGGAAAAAATCAATATTGTAAATAGACGCCATCTATTCAAAATTTTATTGGTTGAATTTTAAAGCCACGCCTATTTAAAATTTATTGTCATAAGCATATTTTGTTTCTTCTAGAAGTTTCGTTGAGTCATAATTATTCTCGGGCCGGGTGTTTTGCGGTGTAGCAGCAGCGTCGCGTCGATTCGAACGATTCTTTGTCTTACTTATTTTTCGTGTACATAAATTCGCATTTTGGCTACCTAGAAGTGCATTTTACCGCAGGTAGTATGGCACCGGTAGACCGCTCCTTATTTTATTATTCGGCTTAGAAATTCAGGTGACTTTCCTTTTTATTTATTCTTCTAATCGAAAATTCATCTACCCAATTTTCGATCTAAAATTCATAAAAATTATTTCATAATTTTTATGTAAGATAACGACCTGGTTGAGAGCTCTGTGTTGTTGTATTCTTGGAACCAGAAACACAAACGTTTTCGCCATAGATATTCTTGTGCGGAAACAAGTTTTCAAACCTTTTCGCGATAATTATTATTTTGGTCCAAAATAGGTCAACTGACCTAGGGCAAAATTCCGGGGCTACTTACATAATTACTGCTGCGGTAGGTACTAGGGCGTACATAGTTGCCGAAATCTAATTAGGTACGGACGAATCTAGGTCCGAGGAGTTTTTAGGCCGTAGGTAAATTGAGGGTCGAGTCTGGCGATCCGTCGTAGCAACCTGACCAGCGCTAAGTGTAGCCAGGTACTTAAGTAAGTTCCGTAGGTACCCGTCTTCGTTTAGGTAGCTATCTACGGGTGGTATGCTGTCCCTTTAGATACATATCTGTACATACATCAGTTACCCCAACGAAACCTATACTATATTTACACTATAGGTTTAAAACAGACTATAAGGTAAGGTACATCATAGGTAGCGCGTTAGCGCGTACCTATAATATACTTAGGTACCCCTAACACCTGTGCACCCCCCTACAGCTATAACGCGACACTTCTGGAAGGTGCGGTTTTTTTAAAGAAAGATAATAAAAAAATTTGCTGCCCGTGTTTTTTTGTTTTTCTTGAAACTCAAAACTGACTGTGTAAAGAAGGTGTAAAGTTTTTGTGTAACGTTATAACATAGGACAAATTTTGGGACATTTATAATGCGGCATGTGGACAACTGAGTATTGATGACTCGAAGAATTGAACAGCATAGGATAATAGAGGGATAAATTCAACAGATGGCACTTTTTTGTTTTTTGAAATTCGCATTAGTTATCGAATGGCAGTGTAAAGAGTGCGAAAATCTGGGGGTGAAAAAGCATTTTTTGGTCGAGTTTTCAACCTGCTTATGTCTGATACTAACTCCGGTTATGAGTTTTTTGAAATGATTTCTGACAGAAATGTAGAGCGGATCAAGGGCTACATTCTGCATATAAGCAAAGTGTTCTACGCTCCATGGTGAGTTAGATCCTGGGGTTTAAAGTTTACACTCTAATGGATGGTGTAAAAAACGGATTTTAACTAAGATTTCTCTACCAAATTTTTCCGCTTATGAGTCAGGGTAAATTGAATACAGCAGTAATAAAGTGCCTCTCAGGAGCTACACATCGCAGCAAACTGCATTTAAAAAAACGCAATATTGAGTTATTTATGGGGGTGTAAAGTTCGAAATCAGAGGTAAAAAATGGGCGAAAAAACACGTTTTTTCCGAATTTTGATCAATAAATCATACCAAATAATTTTTGCAAGAGAATTTTGGCACACAGGAATATACTACGATTTAAAAGCTACAAATTGTACCAAACCGAATTTCTTTAAACTCAATGGGGAGTTCGGTACGGAATTTTAAAGTTTACAGTGTTCTAAATGATGGAAAATACGTTTTTGTTGCGTTTTTTGTTCGCCACTTTCTCCGTCCAGAAGTCGGGATAAGTCCAATAGAATAAAAATAAAGTGCTTTATATCGGGTGCATGTCAAAGCAAATTGTCTATACATTAATATTTAGCGAGTGTAAAGTCAAAAATTTTGTGTTTAAAATGCGTTTTCTGTTTTGTTTTTTCTGCCTGCTTCTCCGGTTATGAGTCAGGGACACGATTATCAAGTCTAGAAATGGACCAGGAATCAAATTTGATATGCCAGTCTGGCGCATATGTTTACACTCTACAGTGTTGTAAAGTGGTTTACACCTATTGTTAGCTTGCCCATAGAACATTATGGAGACTTAATTTTTTTCATAAATATTAATCGTTATATCGGAACAATATCAAAATTACGAATCTCACCAAAATCTTCTTTACACTAGGTGTTTACGTGAAGCTTACACTACATATGTATTTATCTTCGGTTTTGAGCATTCCAGAAACCTAATTTTTTCCTGGAGTCTAGAAATTTTCAAAGAATCAAATGTGAGACGTCACGTAGGCGCGTTTGTTTACATCCAACAGTGATGTAAAGTAGTTTACACTCATTGTTTATTTGTCCTCAGACCATTGTAGACATGCAATTTTTTCATAAATGTTGGTAATAATATCCGAGTAATATCACATTTACTAATCGGAATAAAATCCTCTTTACACTAGGCGGTTGTGTAAAGTTTACACTGCTAATTAATCTTCGTTCTAGAGCTTTGCGAAAACCTGAATTTTTTGCCGAAATCTGAAAATTTACATGGAATCAAATAAGGGACGTCAGCTGGGCGCGTTTGTTTACACTCAACAGTGATGTAAAATGGTTTATCTTCGTTCTAGAACTTTGCAAAAACCTAAATTTTTTGCCGAAATCTGAAAATTTACATGGAATTAAATAAGGGACGTCAGCTGGGCGCGTTTGTTTACACTCAACAGTGATGTAAAGTGGTTTACATCTGTGTCTATTTGTCATTAAACCGTTATGGAGACGTAAATTTTTCATGAATGTTGATCGTAATATCCGAGTAATATCGAATTTACAAATCCGACTTAAATCTTCTTTACACTCGTTGCTAGTGTAAAGTTTACACTATATAATAAGCTTCATTCTAGAGCCTCACGGTAACTTATTTTTTCTCTAAAGTCATGGAATATATATGGAAACAGATGTGATACGTCTGCTAGGGGCGCATGAAGAGTAGTGTAAAGTGATTAACACCTAATGTTAATTTGTTCTTAGAACATTATAGAGGTTTCGTTTCTTAATAAATGCTGATCGTTATATCAGAGCATTATCGAAATTATTAATCCCACTAAAATTCTTTACACTCTTGTGTAAAGTTTTAAATGTAAATTAAGTTGAGCTTTAGAAAGTTTTGGAAGCATATTTCTTTACAGGATGTTCTACGTAACATAAGAATTACTAATCAGAATGTTTGTTTCTTCTACAACTAGCAAAGAAAAATGCTCCGATGGGACAAAAAAGGGAATATACTTGGGATTGTGAATTATCGAGGATGTAAAAGGAGGGGACTAGGAGAAATCTCCCTATGTTACATGCCAAGAATCGCAAAATATGTAAAAAATTAGACTTTCTCTAAACAATGCCAAAAATCGAAGTATATTCTGCGGCCTTTGAAAAATGTAAAAGTTTAGTAAACAATTGTTGTAGACATGTGTAAAAGAGTATCTACAAAAGGTCTGTCGCACGTCAGCTTCCGTGTTTCCTTACTGCTTTAAACCAACAATATCATCGATTGTCTTGAATGCATCGATATGTACTATTTCATTCAATTCGCTTAGCTACTGCGTTGCTAATTCGCTGCTTTTTTCAATCGATTTTTCGGTAATTTGAATATTGCTTGCACTTTGACACTTAGAATGGCTGTATCTGCTAAGTTACATGCTTAGTAATAATGAAACACGAACAACTTAATTATGATTTGTTAACAGCATTTCACTTTCAGTCACATTATTAAGCAACTCAAAGTTGAATGAAGTTTGCAAAAAGTTGCATTACGTAATATGCTTTTAAGATATTATGTCAATCAGAAAAAATTATTTTAAAATAATACGTTTTTTCAGAGACCGCAGAATATACATCGATTTTTTTGCATTGTTTAGAGGAAGTCTGATTTTTTATATATTTTGCGATTCTTGGCATATAACATAGGGAGATTTTTCCTAGTCCCCTCCTTTTACATCCTCGATAATTCACAATCCCAAGTATATACCCCTTTTTTGTTCCATCGGAGCATTTTTCTTTGCTAGTACATGTACATAGCATTACCGGATAAAGCGTGCTATTCCGTTTTTCAGTTTTTAATCACGAGGACGAAAAATTTGCACTCTTGCACAAAAAACAACATAGCTAAAAATGTAAATACGTTAAAGAACATAAAGCTGCATTGTTTACTGTTCTTCGCTTCTGGGAAGTACATATGTTTAAGTTGTCACGTCGTCCCGTTCTAAGTACCTGCGTAATGTGTTAATTGTGCATCAATCTTTAATACACGAAATTACACAAACGGCCGCACAGTGCAAAACCTGGCCCATACCAAAATCGTCATTATCCTCAAATCTCTTCTTCGAGCGAGATTTCTTTTAACTGCTCTTTCGACTGGTCGGTTCCGCCACCTTTCACAAATCGTTGATAGGTATTGATTGCACAACCGAATGAAACTCCGCCTTCTTTCGCAAATCGTCGATAATTATTGCATAAATCAAATGCATGTGCATCATACCTGGACGTGGGGGTTAGGGGTATGCACCACACCTGGGCGTGGGGGGTTTGGGGGTATGCAACCCCCAGAAACCAAAATACCCCCAGAAATCAAGATACCCCCACAGAATTCAATTTTTGAAAATTTATTTCGCTTTTTTCGCAATTTTTTGATGTTAATGGATAGTGCTTGATGAGAAACAACGAAAAATGGTGTTTTTTATCGCCATACCACCATTTTTAAGGCCATTTTTTAACCTTCAAAAATCTTGCACCCCCCAAAATTTTCTTGCTGCCCACGTATGGTATGCATGCACCCTCCCAGAAACCGAAATACCCCCAGAATTCAATTTTTGAAATTTTTTCGTTTTTTTCCGCAATTTTTTGGTTTTTTTGGCCTTTGAAAAATCTTGCACCCCAGACCTTTGGTGCCGCCCACCTATGATGTGCATACGCTGCTATAGTCGTTTCAAGATAACTTCGTGCATAAATCCGAAGAATTTTAATCGACAGTAGGCCGAGGGTTACGATAATTATATATGAGATCAATGTTATAATCGCAATCTGTCAGCTTATTGTCGGAGTTAATTTTAAAATTTATGACCGAAGTTGTGTGAAACAGACTATAACTAGCAAAGAAAAATGCTCCGATGGAACAAAAAAGATGAATATACTTGGAATCGTGGATTATTATGGATGTAAAAGGAGGGGACTAGGAAAAATCTACCTAAAGTCGCAAAATCTGCTAAAAATCACGCTTTCTCTGAGCAACGCAAAAATCGAAGTGTATTCTACGGCCAACAGATTAAAATAAATATTTACCATAAAATGATTGAAAAAGCAGCACATCAGCTATGCAGTAGCAATGGGCAATGATGTTGAGTAAACTAACACTCTTTCTAAGCCAGTTGAATGAATGGTTTAAAACAATAGATACGCGTAAGTTGACTTGAAACAGACTAAATGTAGGTACACTAGCATGCCCTTAACGATTGTGTGCACTAATCAATCGGCCCCTGCTTTGCTTGCTTTAATGCTCAAAACAAAATAAAACAACTTTAAATACAAAACCACTTAGTTTTCTATCAATCAGGATACGAAGCTAGTCAGCGTTGCTACTTGCCAGTAATTTATAAAAAAATAAACACTACAGATTTCGTTAATACACTCTTATCTGAAACTTTGAACATTATTTAAAAAAGACACTTTTTTAGAGGCTGCAGAATATACTTAGATTTTTTGCGTTGCTTAGAGAAAGTGTGATTTTTAGCAGATTTTGCGACTTTAGGTAGATTTTTCCTAGTCCCTTCCTTTTACATCCTTAATAATCCACAATTCCAAGTATATTCATTTTTTTCCATCGGAGCATTTTTCTTTGCTAGTACACTACTTTTGATAAGCGTGATTTCAGTACATCAGTCAGTAAACACATACAGTAACATGCCACAATAATGACAACAGTCCAAAAACGCGGAAAGCAATATTGTTCTTAACATAAGCATCATCCTTTTTAAACAAGACAACCTTACATTATTTAAACAGATCAAAGCTTTTCAGCAAAAACTCAAAAACTTTACGCAAATATCAAGTATAAGGAACACTAACGCTTTTATTTTTAAGTAAAATAAATTTGTAGAATGAACTACATATTAACAACAAACGAATAGTGCAAACTTCACACACTTACTAGGTGTAGAGAAAACTAACAGTCAGATTCCCAATTCTGATTTAATGTAGAACATTTTGCAAAAATAATTAAGCTTCCGCAAGGTTTTATAAGTAAAGTTAATATGCAGTGTAAACCTTACACAACCACAGAGTGTAAAGAAGACTTTAGTTGGATTCGTAATTCCAATATTTCTCAGATATTACGATAAAGATTTATGAAAAAATTGAGTCTTCACAATAACCCGATAACAAATAAACATCAGTTGCAAACTACTTTACACCACTGTTGAGTGTAAGCAAACGCGCTCAACTAGCGTCTCACATTTGATTCCTGGTACATTTTTAGACTTTAGAAAAAGTCAAGCTTCTCCAAGGCTCTAGAACTATAAGTTAATATGCGGTGTAAACTTTACACAACCACACAGTGTAAAGAAAATTTCAGTCGGATACGTAATTCTGATATTACTCTGATTTTACTATCAACATTTATGAAAAAAATTAAGTCTCCACAATGGCCCGAGAACAAATAAATATCACATGTCAACCACTTTACACCACTGTTGTGTGCAAACAAACTGGCGTATCACATTTGGTTTCTGGTTCATTTTTAGACTTGAAGTTATGTCCAGACTCATAACCCAGAACTTGACAGATAAAAACCAGACAGAAACACGTTTAAGTCCCCCATTTTTTGACTTTACACCTTCCGAAAAAGCTAAATACTGATGTAAACAAACGCAATTCGCTGTGACGCGTATCCCTTAGAATGTACTTTATTTTCATCCTATATCGACCTCGCCAGACTTCTGAACAGAGAAAGTAACGAACAAAAAATGTACAAATACGTATTTTCCACTGTCCACCACATTGTAAACTTTAAAAATCTGAACCTAACGCCCACACATAGGCGTGGGGGGTTTGGGGGGTATACACCCCCAGAAGTTAAAATACCCCCCCCAGAAATCAAAATACCCCCCCCCAGAAAAATTTTTCTTTTGCTTTTTCAGCAATTTTTTGATGCCATTGGATAGAGCTTGATGAGAAACGTCGAAAAATGGTGTTTTTTTGCCATACGACCACTTTTAAGACCATTTTTTGACATTTAAAAATTTTTCACCCCCCAGAATTTCGGTGCTGCCCACCTATGCTAACGCCCCATTGAATGTAAATCAATTCGGTTCGGGCCAGCTTGTTGCCCTTTGATTGTAGTACGTTTGTATGTGCCAAACTTATGTTCCGCAAAATATTTGATATGATTTACCAATCAAAATACGAAAAAACCTATTTTTTTCGCCCACTTTACACCCCAGATTTCGAACTTTACACCCCATAAATAACTCAATATTACGTTTTTTGAACGCGGCTTGCTTCGACGTGTAGCCATTAGAAGTTACTTTATTTCTATTTTATTCAATTCATCCCAACTCGTAATTGAAAAAGTTGGCAGAGAAATCTTGGAAAAAAATCTGTTTTTTTACTCATCCACTAGAGTGTAAGGTTTAAAACCCTGGTACTAACTGCGTATTGATTGTAGAAGAGTTTGCTGGTAAGCACAAGATAGCCCTTGATCCGTAGTACATTTCGGTCAGAAAAAATTTCCTAAAACTCATAACCGGAGTTGTTGGCAGACATAAACAAGTCGAAAACTCGGCCAAAATGTGTCTTTTCACCCCCATATTTTTGCACTCTCTACACTCCCATTCGAGAACTGAGGCGAAATTCAAAAAACCACAAAATGTTATCTGTAGAACCTAAATAGATGAATAAGTCAAATGAAGTGCATGGTTTTGACAAAAGAATTAAAGAAATAAAAAAGTCAGCATTCAGAAGATTCGAACCATCATTCTTTTCTTAAAACAGCATCCGAGAATGGAGTTGTCAACCACTGCACCAACTCGACCTTTCGTCAGATTTCAGCTTGATTATACTATTTTAGAAAATATTCATCATTCTACTGAAGTTTAAGAATAGTGCATTTATGATGATAAAAAATAATTATTTATTAAAGACGAGTCAAAAACCTCTGAAAGACGAAAAATCTGATCAAAAATATGCAATACGAAGTTATCTATCGGCATTAGAAAATAGATGGAGATATATTCAAAGTTCACCTCTTCATAACTCAACAAACACTGGCTGTAGAAAAGTTTAAAGGTCAAATTCGTTATTCTGACCTTACGGAGAACATTTAAAAAATTCATCAATCCACGACGCTCTGGGTGCAAAAATGCTTCTCGGTGTAAACTTTACACTTATGCTAACACCGCAATATTGGGTGCATAAAAACAAAATACAGTTGGATCTGTAACGCTAGGGTCAGGGCACCATTTTAGCATAATTAGCATGTTCCGCCTACTTAGCCGGAGTAGTTGAAGAAATATCGTTTTTCGTCTCGAACCCTTTACACTGAAACGATCACAGATCAAGAAATATTGCGTTAAAAGAGACCAAAAAAGGGTTCCTCGAGATTTCGTAACCATCTACATTATAAAATCAATTGGACTGCATAGAAACCAAAATTGAGTTAGATAAGCTGAAAACAAGCAAAGAGTAAAAAACCAGTATTCTTTACATTTTTATGCAACAACCATTGAGTGTAAAGAAATTTTAAGGCCAGATTCGTAATCTACAGCTCGAGAGAAACATTTTTAAAAAAAATTTGATCCTCCGCAAAATTATTTGACTTTCCGGTTCACACTTTACACTCATTGCTAACTCGGTATTGAGTGTAAACAAAAAAAAGACCGGCATCGAATTTTTTAATTATCATCGATTAAAAAAACCACACCTAACAGATGTGTGCCGTTATAGCTGTGAGGGGGAACACAAATTTCGCACTCGCAGTGAAAAACATATAAGAAAAAAGGATGGCCAAGTATATTTTAGGTAGCGCTATCGTGCAACCTATGATTTAGGCATCTGTACATACACTGCTTGCAATGCTATGTGTACCACTCTATACAAGTATGCTGAATAATATCTAACATGCTTATTTAATTATCATTGCTTTACATCGTTACAATTTAAACCTTCATGCTTTACATTACAAAGTTACTCAATATTTTCGAGATTAAGTCAATCACGCACAGATCGTTTAGACTACACATACATACACGAAAAAGCGAATACCCATCACATCAATAATAAGTAGAATAAATAGAAACGTGCAAGCGAGGGGCGAAAACGTCAGTAACATTTCTAACACATAACGCTTGGTAAAATAACTGCATAAGCACGATAAAATGCCTAACCGAACGATGAAAAGATTCATAGTATTAGTCCTCAAGAAAATATATGAAAACAAAACGAGTTTGATCATTGCTCCACTACAAACGTCGCACAGTTGATGCACGACCGCTGAATGACAATTTTTCGAATAGAAACAAAATTAAGAGATGCAGGGAGCAGACGAGAGATTAAACTTCGTCTACCGTGTCCTAGGACGGAGTCATAGTGAACTTCGTCTAGCCTCGTTTTGACTCCAGTTACATCGTTGTTAATGGTTTTGCTCGATGAGAAGTTATATAGCAGTACGAAATAAGCATTTTTTGGCCTATTTACAGCTTATATCACAAATAACTCAGAATGGGAAAATAAGGTTCTAATCAAAAATTTAGTGGTTTATTTTTTCCAGCTTTTTCAAATGCATCCCCTGGTTGTTTAACACATCAGAAATCTACTTTTTTTGTTTTCGCATGGATGTCCACCAGGTGCCTTTTCTTATGCATTGTAATAGTACTTTAGTTGTATCCCTTTCTGAGATGATTTTCATAGAAAGTAACATACCGATTTAGAAAGAGTATAAAAAATTGGTTTAAATGAAAGTAGCGACCGTCAGAGTGTGTAAAGAAGGTGTAGCTTGATATAGACTAAAAGTTTCTCCCACGATATTACCCTTGGACTGCAAAAACACGACGATAAACGGAAGGTTAACGAGGGCATTAAATTGGTTTGTTACACTTATTTTCAAAAATACGATCATAGGCTAAAATTTAGAGAGAGAGAATGGGTAATACTATTTTTTTACAAATGGCTTTTTTGGCTCAAAACTGGTAGGTACGCATCAAGGACACATTTTTTTATGTTTCTGTCGATGCAAACATGCAAATCGATTACACAAACATTAGAACTGGCAGGATAACCACAAATTTTACTTTCATGATCCTTTTGAATCAATTTCGGGTACTTAATGTATAGACGGGCACGGAGTACCGGAAAATTTGTACATTACTATTTTTGTCCCCTAAAATGATGCAGAAAAAATTCTGTAAAGTCAAAATCGCTCGATAGTGCCTGTTTGCCTGACCCCTTCGCAAGGCTATTCCAGGAGGTCTGCGGTTTTTTCGATACTAGAGGTCTTCCAATCCTATTGACGATAAAATGAAATGTCAAACAAATACTTAGAGATCACAATTTGTATGGACAGGGTCAAAATTCTGATGAACATGGATCGGGCCAACGAATTCACAAATGACAAAAAAGGAGCAAAAATTTATGGTAGGGGAAAAAGCACCAGCTGGCGACCTTGCTAATCGAGCTCTATTCAATGACATTAAAAAGTCGCGAAAAATTCAGATAACGTTTAAAATTGAATTCTGGAGGTCTGCGAGGGCCCAAAATTTTGGGTGGGGGTCCCCGGCCATTTGGGGCGTACACGTAACAGGAGGAAGGGTTCAGGGGGATCCCCCATCTCCCCTGACACCTTCAACCACATTTTTGGAAAAACTTGCAATTTATGGCCGTTTTTAGGTGTTTTTTGGTCGTTTTTGGTCAAAAATTTGAGGTGTTTCACCCCCCCACTGAAAATGACCCGAGACCCCCTCCCGGAATTTCGAGCCGTTACATGTATGATTTGGGGGTTATGGGGGAAGGGAATGACTTTTAATTCTTGGCCAAAAACACATAAAAATGACCAAAAACGCAATTATTTAAAAAAATCAGGGGGTACAGATATTTGCCGGCTTAGGGTAGACGAATGACTTTGGGCGGGGGATCCCCCTATTACCTGTACGGATAAGACTGCTCCCCTCCCATGCCAATGCTTGAATCGAAATGCATTAATGCATCTTCCTTCTCGTGCTACTCATAACCACACGTGGGCGTGGGGGGTTGGGGATATGCACCCCCAAAAGGATCACTACCTCCCCAGAAACCAAAATACTCCCAGAATTCTATTTTAAAAAAGTTTTTGTTTTTTCGCAATTTTTTGATGTCAATGGATAGTGCTCGATGAGAAGCGTTGAAAAAATGGCGTTTTTTCGCCATGCCAGCATTTTTGAGACCATTTTTTGACCTTTGAAAAATCTTGCCCTCCCTCTAGAATTTCGGTGATGCCCACCTATGCACATAACTAACGCGGATCTGCACAACATATTTCAATTACAAACAAAAGTTCGCACAGTCCCGTTGATGTTTTATGTTCATAAATTACGCTAAGTAGCGACGACGGGTTTCGTTCCGTTGACTAATTTAGACAGCGAAGCATCATTATCACTGGTTTCATCACACTGCGACGAAGACGCTAAAGTCGGCGGCGACCAACCGCCAAACGCGCGTTCCAATTCGCGAGCGACGGCTAATGCGATGCGATCTTTGCCTCTGGCTGCGACGACTTGGACGCCAAGCGGCAAACCGTTTGACTTAATAAAATGGCGATAGGCCAAAATAACTCCGTTTAAAGTAAGTATAACTATATGAAGTGCGGAAAAGCTAAGCTAAAGCAAAAGGCCAGAAAGAAGTGCCAATAGTGTTTTGTTACTCAATTAATAGCACGCGTATCACATGTGCATGCATGGACAAAGACCAGTCTTTTGTTATTACCAGTTTTCCGATTTCGGTTGTCATTTTGCAAAACGGTTGCTTGGTTGATTGAGCGATTATTGGTTGTTTGATTGGTTATTAAGTACTTATCGGTTATTCATTGGTTGATTGATTGATCATTTGGTTTTCTAATTATTTCCGTCTATTTTCCTAGATCTGCCATTCTTTTTCAAAACGAATGACGATTAGCTGGCTTTAAAATCACTTTCGTGTATTTTCATCATTTGCCTTCGATTTTTGTGGCATTGCGCAAAATTTTACATTGATACAGACAGGTCTTTTTATTGATACCGCTGGCGGATTTAAAGGAGGGCGGGGGAGGGGCGCCCGCACCCTGTCGTCAAATATTTGGGCGCAAAGTTCTGTAACTACATGAATCAGCAACATCCTAATATGAAGTTCACATTTGAAACTGGATGTGACAAGAAATTAAATTTCCTTGATGTGCTTGTTGAAAGGAAATCCGATGATATTGAGACATCATCATATCAGAAGCTCACATTTTCTGGCCTTTATGCCAAATTGTCTAGTTTCATTTCTTATGCCTATAAAGTTGGTTCGATAAGGACACTTGTGAGTCGGATTTACATGATTTGTAACTCATATCAGACTTTTGTCTCTGATATTGACAAGCTGAAACAGACTCTACTGCAAAATGAGTATCCTAAGGTCATATAAGACTTTGTGACAAAGGTTTATAATAAGAGTGAAGACATAAAAGTCGGGTGTGATAAACTATGCTATTCTCTTGTTTTACCTTACACTGGTGTGCATGGCTACAATGTACGCAGCAGAACTCTAAAGCTTATATCTGCATTTTACCCCCAGATTAGAATAAGGTTCGTTTACAAACCTGTCATGTGTATCAGCAAGTTTTTCAAGAACAAGGGTGCTGTACCTGCTGAGCTACTCTCAAATGTAGTATATAAGTACCGGGTGGTTAGCAACCTTTTGCTAGGGGGTCAGCGCTATAACTACAGGGCTTGGGATCAAACCAAATATACCGTTAGATAGAGAATGTGAAACGGAATTTATTGATGCCAGATTAATGATCACTGTGCCTATCACTTGTGCGAGAAACAGCTTTCAAAATGATCTGGGTATGAACACATACCAATAAACAGACTACGTCGATTTTCAAGACTTTTCCGAATATTTTCCTCCTTTCTGTGCAAAATTTCATATGATTATCGACCAGTCAGATTTTAGCAAGTATTTCCGCCTCGACTTCATCTTTATGAATGGCCCAATGGTTTCGGCGGCATTTAAGTTTAGTGAATTTCCGGGCTAAATATCGTTACCCTTAAAATTGGACGTTTGATTGTTTTAAGAAATGTTGGGTTGCATTAGCTCGCATGCAAGGCGCCTTGTCGTGAACAAAAACAGTCTGACCAGCGACCAAATATTTTTCGGGCCCAAAATATGACCTTATTGGTATTGATATAAAACTTTGTACAGAAACGTGAAAAATATTTTGATAAGTATCGAAAATCGACATTTATTGTGTTCATAACCCGATCGTTTAAAAACTATTTCTCTCGACGGTCTTAGGCACACTGATTTTTAATTTGGCATCAATAAATTCCGTTGTAAATTCTCTATCCAATGGTATATTTGGTTTGATCCCAAGTTTTTTAGCTATAGCACTGACCCCCTAGCGAAAGGTTATTAACCACCCTGTATACGTGTTCTAGCTGTATGGCTAGTTACATTGGCGAAACTCGCCAACATTTTGGGAGTAGAATTGCAGAGCATACTGGCATCTCATTTGCTACAGGAAAACCAATTCAGGGTGATAGCTTATCTGCTTTTAACAAACATATCTCAAATAACAATCATCCAATTCCAATCATCAAATTGCTTCAAGGTTATCAGTCGAGCATCCAACTCTTTTGATCTTTTAATCAAGGAGTGATTATACATAGCACGTGATCGTCCCATTCTCAACAGTGTTTCATCATATCCTTTAAATTTGTTTGAATTTACCAACTTCCCACCTTTTTCATTTTCTTTGAGTTTTACATCTTTTATAATTCTCTTCATAATGTAATGGCAGGTTTAAACTTTAAGTTTCTCTTGGTTTACAACTCTCGCTTTGCAAGCTCATGTTTTAAAACTATCTATATGGCAAATAGTCGGTTTTACAAGAATAGACATGCATTTTTTGATGACTTTAGCCATTTTTGTCACGATTTTTCAAACGTTTCCGACGCGCCGCGATAGTACTCATCAATGACTTTTACTGACTATCCTGGCGTTCTAAAACACTTAAATTTACGGCAGGAAAGTGTTTTTGTACAGAACAAAGATTTTATAGCTCCTACAACGATTTCTCAGGTGTTTTTCCAACGATTTGTACCGATTCCGGCATCAATTTTGCGAGTTTTTCATAAGCAACTTTAGAGAATTTCGATAATTTTTTACTTTCTTTGCATCAGAAATAATTCTGCCTATCAAAAGGCAGCAAAAAACCGGTACTTCGAGCATGATATACGAATTTTTGAACAATGTTTGACACTTTTAGGGAAACTTTCTGTTCACCCCTGGATCCACCACTGATTGATACCGACCTAATTCTCACTGATACCAGGTTGAATGCACTTGTAAGGTTTGTTCATGTATATACTGTATATGTATGCACAGTTCTCGCTAAGGTACTAGTCGGTTATACCTTCATCCGGATTTTCACCATTATTACCTTCGGATGTCGCATTTTTCGCGTAAACGTTTTAGGAGCCGTTGGAATTCTAAAGTGAGACCTTCTGATTAGTAGATGAGCGCTCTAACCACTGAGCTACCGGCTGATAAATCGAATCTTAGGTAGCGCGTTAGCGCATACCTATAATATACTTGGGTACCCCCAACACCTGTGCACCCCCCTACAGCTATAACGGGACACTTCTGGAAGGTGCGGTTTTTTTTAAAGAAAGATAATAAAAAAATTCGCTGCCCGTGTTTTTTGTTTTTCTTGAAACTCAAAACTGACTGTGTAAAGAAGGTGTAAAGTTTTTGTGTAACGTTATAACATAGGACAAATTTTGGGACCTTTTTACTGCGGCATGTGGACAACTGAGTATTGATGACTCGAAGGACTGAACAGGATAGGATAATAGAGAGATGAATTCTACAGATGACACTTTTTTTGTTTTTTGAAATTCGCATTAGTTATCGAATGGCAGTGTAAAGAGTGCGAAAATCTGGGGGTGAAAAAGCACTTTTTGGTCGAGTTTTCAACCTGCCTATGTCCGATACTAACTCCGGTTATGAGTTTTTTAAAATGTTTTCTGACAGAAATGTAGAGCGGATCAAGGGCTACATTCTGCATATAAGCAAAGTCTTCTATGCTCTATGGTGAGTTAGATCCTGGGGTTTAAAGTTTACACTCTAGTGGATGGTGTAAAAAAACGGATTTTAACTAAGATTTCTCTGCCAAATTTTTCCGCTTATGAGTCAGTGTAAATCGAAGACAGCATTAATAAAGTGCCTCTCAGGGGCTAAACATCGCAGCAAACCGCATTTAAAAAAACGCAATATTGAGTTATTTATGGGGGTGTAAAGTTCGAAATCAGAGGTAAAAAATGGGCGAAAAAACACGTTTTTTCCGAAGTTTGATTGATAAATCATACCAAATAATTTTTGCAACAGAATTTTTGGCACACAGGAATGTACTACGATTTAAAAGCTACAAATTGTACCAAACCGAATTTCTTTAAACTCAATGGGGAGTTCGGTACGGAATTTTAAAGTTTACAGTGTTCTAAATGATGGAAAATACGTTTTTGTTGCGTTTTTTGTTCGCCACTTTCTCCGTCCAGAAGTCGGGATAAGTCTAATAGAATAAAAATAAAGTGCTTTATATCGGGTGCATGTCAAAGCAAATTGTCTATACATTAATATTTAGCGAGTGTAAAGTCAAAAATTTGGAGTTTAAAATGCGTTTCTGTCTTGTTTTTTCTGCCTGCTTCTCCGGTTACGAGTCAGGGACACGTTTATCAAGTCTAGAAATGGACCAGGAACCAAATTTGTTATGCCAGTCTGGCGCATATGTTTACACTCTACGGTGTTGTAAAGTAGTTTACACCAATTGTTAGTTTGCCCATAGAACATTATGTAGACTTAATTTTTTCATAAATATTAATCGTAATATCGGAACAATATCAAAATTACGAATCTGACTAAAATGTTCTTTACACTAGGTGTTTACATGAAGTTTACACTACATATGTATTTATGTTCGTTTTTAAGCATTCCAGAAACCTAATCTTTTCCTGGAGTCTAAAAGTTTTCAAAGGATCAAATGTGAGACGTCACGTAGGCGCGTTTGTTTACATACAACAGTGATGTAAAGTAGTTTACACTCATTGTTTATATGTCCTCAGACCATTGTAGAGACATAATTTTTTATGAATGTTGATCATAATATCCGAGTAATTTTTTACACTGCATGTTAGCCTTTGTTCTAGAGCATTGCAAAAACCGAAATTTTTCCTGAGATATAAAAATTTACAGGGAATGAAATATATACGTCAGTTGGACGCGCTTGCTTACACTCAGCAGTATTGCAAAGTGGTTTAAACCTTATGTTTATTGTCTTTAAAACATTATGGAGACTCATTTTTCCATAAATGTTGAAAGTAATATCGGAGCAATATCAAAATTACGAATCCGACTAAAATATTCTTCACGCTATGTGTTTGTGTAAAGTTTACATTACGTGTTAACCTTAATTCGATAGACTTGCAGAGACTTTGTAACTGAAGTCAAGAAATTTTCAAGGATTCATATGTGAGACATCAATTAAGTGAGTTTGTTTACCCTCAAAAGTAATCTAAAGTGATTTAAAAATTATGTTCAAGTGTCCTTAGATCATTGAAGAGATGTAATTTTGTCTTAAATGGGTTGCATTAAAGTTAAATCCTTCTTAGCCGTGTTTATAATATGTTTCACAAAATCTTGCACATGGAGAGCTATCGTTTAATTGATGTAAATTGCCTGCAAAAGTGGTTTAAAATGAACCAGCAATCACACTACTGTGCACAGAAGTCGACAAAGATATGCAGCTTTATTGTAATCATGTACATTAATAAGCCGTAAACTGTTAGTATTCTCTACACCTAGTAGTTGTGTAAAGTTTGCACTATTCATTTGTTGTTAATATGTAGTCTATACTACAAATTTATTTTACTACCAAATCAAAGCGTTAGTGTTCCTTACATTTGATATTTGCGTGAAGTTTTTGAATTTTTGCCGAAAAACTTTGCCTTCTAATTTACCAACATCCCGCCTTTTCCATTTTCTTAAAGTTTAAAATCTTTTATAATTCTCTTAATAATTTAATGGTAGGTTTTAACTTTAAGTTTCTCTTGGTTTACAACTCTCGCTTAGCAAGCTCATTTTTCAAAACTTTTTCATAGTGATCAGATTAGTCGCGTTTAGTTTGGAATTGGTGGACGGTCGTTATTTTATTACTCGGCTTAAATAAACCAAGTGACTATCTTTTGATTATTTTCTTTATCGCAAATTCAAACACCCAATTTTCAATTTGAAAATTGACTCAATTTTCAATTTGAAAATTGATCCAATTTTCAATTTGAAAATTGAAAATTGGGTGTTTTCAATTTCAAAAGTCACAACACATTGTGCTTGTGTATTGATTGAGTGAGGATTTGCAATGTGAATTCGTTGGTTAAATATTTGTGCTTGATTATAAGTGAACTGCACATTAAGAAGAAATAACTTAATGGAGTTTTAATTTGAAAATGGATGGTGTCAATAAGGTTGTCTTGTTTAAAAAGGATAATGCTGATGTTAAGAACAATATTGTTTTCCGCGTTCTTGGACTGTTGTCATTATTGTGGCATGTTACTGATTGTGTTTACTGACTGATGTACTGAAATCACGCTAATTAAAAGTAGTGTACTAGCAAAGAAAAATGCTCCGATGGAACAAAAAAGATGAATATACTTGGAATTGTGGATTATTATGGATGTAAAAGGAGGGGACTAGGAAAAATCTACCTAAAGTCGGAAAATCTGCTAAAAATCACACTTTCTCTAAGCAACGCAAAAAATCGATGTATATTCTGCGGCCTCTCAAAAAGTGTCTTTTTTAAATAATGTTCGAAGTTTCAGATAAGAGTGTATAAACGAAATCTATCAAGGTTACTTTTTTTAATTGCTGGCACCTGATTGATAGAAAACTAAGAGGTATTGTATTTAAAGTTGTTTTATTTTGTTATGAGCATTATAGCAAGCAAAGCAGGAGCCGATTGATTAGTGCACACAATCGTTTCGGGCATGCTAGTGTATCTACATTTAGTCTGTTTCAAGTCAACTTACGCGTTTCCTACTGTTTTTAAACCAACCATGTCTTCAATTGTCTTCGATGTTTGCTATTTCATTCAATTGGCTTGGAAGACTGTTAGTTTACTTAATATCATTTCCCATAGCTACTGCATAGCTAACGTGCTGCTGTTTCAATCATTGTTATGGTTGAATATTTATTTTAATCTGTTGGCCGCAGAATATACATCGATTTTTTGCGTTGCTTAGAGAAAGTGTGATTTTTAGCAGATTTTCCGACTTTAGGTAGATTTTTCCTAGTCCCCTCCTTTTACATCCATAATAATCCACAATTCCAAGTATATTCATCTATTTTGTTCCATCGGAGCATTTTTCTTTGCTTTATGTGAAATACATAATACTATAAGCAAAACGTTTTTTCAAGGCAAGGCACATGTTTGACCCTACTGTGTCAGCGGTTTCAGTGATAAACAACTCGCGTCGCTCGCTTCGTTTGCTCAGCTTATTTCGTCTAACTACTTAGGCATGATTTATGTGCTGGCACCAGAATGCGCATAATTAAACATTTTGTTCTGTCAATAATTTATAGCCAATTTTTTTAATCTGGTGCATGAAGCGCGATAAGCAAATGTCTTATTACTGTAATACCACACTTCTTCGTTGCGCGACGAAGTACGAAATGACCCGAGTCGTCAGTCGAGCAGTGGAAAAATTTGAGTTACAGTAATAAGCATATTTGATTACCGATCGTTTTCATGCTAGAGGTTAAAAAACAGAAGACTATAGCTTTGAGTTTAGGCGTAAGCTTATTTATGTGCATTCCTCGTGGTGTCCGCACATAAGATGAGCACGAGTAGTGGAATGCAATGAGCGGAGAGAGCGACGCGAGTTTCATCCCACTGCTTCGGCTTATGTTATGCCATCGCTGACAGGCACGTATCTCTGGGGGAATGGGGGAGCAGTTTCGGACCCCCCAAATTCCGAAAAATCTGAAAAATAAAACTTTTTAAACGTTATTTTGTGCTATTTTCACCTTTTTAAGCTTGGTCTCCCCAAAATTTGTGTTGGTCCCCCCAAAATAGGACGGCCAGCTATGTACGTGCCTGATCGCTGACGCTTAAACTGCTTAGTTTATTTAAAACCTAAACTGCATTGACAGAGTGATCGCCTTGAAAAACTGATTATCTAACAATTCACATATTTTGAATTTTCAGACGGATAGCCCCAGTGGTTAGAGCGAAATTAAGAGATCCTAGGTTTGAGTCCCAGTGACTTAAAAAGAATTTACGCAAAAAGTTAATATTTGAGCATGGAAAATGGTGAAAACCCGGATGGAGGTATAACCGACTAGTATCCACACTACTTAACACTTCATGAAGTTTGCAATGGAAGCATTGTCTTATCCGCGTTTAAAATATATGATGACGTCACGAAAAATCCTTGGTAGTTACCAGTCAAGTGAAAAATCCTTGGTTGCAACATATGTACTAGTAAAGTGTTCAAATTTCATGGCGCCACGAAACTTGAGCACTTACGAGTATGATGTTTATAACACAAGACCTTTGTCGTACGCATTTTAATTTTTTTAAATATTTTCTATATTTTTTTATATTTTGATATTGATTTTATTTTATTTTTATCTGTTTTAATACAAATAGAATCCTTAACAAAGCTTAAGGGTTATTTCAATGTCGTGGGAGAACTGCATTTACTAGCTCTAAATCATAGTGTACCTTAAAAAAGAAAGTATTATAGTTTGAAAATAAAAGATATCATTTTAAAGTAGCGCCCACTTAACAAGCTACATACACATGTATGCACATGTGCAAGTTAGCCAGACGCAAAATTAGATACATTGTTGATTTTCACATTTATTGATGTCGTGAGAGCAGCGGATGAGATGCATCAATAAAAAATTCGACAATCACGCATAGCGATTCCGGGCATAAAAGCAAAGATTTTTCCTAAAATGCCCTTTCCGAGTTCAAAAACGATGGATTTGCGTCAAAAATACTATTTTAGCGTTCCTGACGATACCTTTTCTTTCTGGACGATAAAAACTTAAAAAATATCGAGAAAAATGCAATAAAATTTAATCAAATATTGTGAACATTGGCTGTATGACGCGAAGCGCCGAAAAATGGGTACTTTTGAGATAGATAAAAGATCGATAAAAAAGTTTAAAACAGGATATTTTCTACAATTTTTTAGAAAAAAATAAAAATTTTCAGGCAGAGGAAGAATTCCTAGACAGGGGCGAGGCAGCAAACTCCGCAAGCCCCAGATTGACGTATTTAAAAAGTATAATTTTTATAATACTCAGGAAATTACAACCATGATGATCATGCACGCTAAGCGCTTTAAAATCATTTCATTTTCGGTTTTTATGCAAAACCTGCGAAGATAATGCACAATGTAGATATAATTTATAATACCTACTTTATTTGCACTTTCACCCGCAGTATCACTTTAGAAATAGAAAAATTTCGTCACATTTAAAACCGCTTATTAATTGTTTATTTATAATTAATCAATTGATTATTTAAAATTAAACTTAAACTTAAATTTTTTATTTATCTCATGATGTATTGCTTCATTACTTTTGTTAATTAATCGTTTATGTTTTAAATTTATTAATGTGCCAATAAGATTTTTATATTCCTCTACTCTAAACCCACTGAAAAATATACTTTATAATGTCAACCGCGTAGCAAACTCGATTCTTGCTAGATCATTTGGCTTAATCGTACGTTCCAGATTACTTCTGTATATATAAAAAGTTTTGGTAGAATAAATTATAAAATAAGATATATATTTAAATACATCAAGATGAAAAATACGCCGTTCATTATAAAAAATACACATAAAATATCAGATGCAAGAATAAAATAGAAGTTCGACTTTTTACTTGTGATGGGAACCTTTAGCAATTATAGATATTAAAAATACACACCCAATCAATTGACCCAAAAAATCATAAAAAATAAAACCCGGTTACCCACGACTAACAAAATATGCAGATTAAGGCATTTTTTCACAAACCACCATACATGATCTTGGGGTACATCACACCAATACATGGGCAATGAATTTTGGTTCTGAAGGTACCGATGTCCCTTTTGTTGAGGTTGGTTGGCCAGTTGCTTGGTTGAGCGGTTGGCTAGTTTATTGGTTGGTTGGCTAGTTGGTTGGTTGCTTGGTTGGTTAGTTGGTTGGTTGGTTGGCTAGTTGGTTGTATCATTTTCTCACTTTTTTATTTTTGGGTCGAAAAATTCTACCCCTCCCTCAATCAAATACTGTTTTTTCTGGCGCCACCCAGCTGGGGTTCTGAAGGTACCGAAGTGCCTTCTGGCGCCACCCGGTGGCGCGGGTAGCGCGGCATTGCCCACCTGTGATCACACCCTCCCAGAATTGGTGATTTTTCAGAAGATTCCTAAACATTCCGGAAAATTCGTTGAAAGGGTGCTGTTTTAAGCGTTTTTGGCCATCTATTTGCTCAAAGGTGTCAAATTTTTAGCGCTTTGAGCATTATAATCAAATCATTCTTAGTTTATATGTCGTTCAATTTGTTCGATTTTCGTTTTTTTTGAAATTTTTTATGTTTTTATGCTCTAGACAGATAAAACATCGTCAGAAACGCCTAAAACGATATTTTTGACGCGCATCCACCATTTTGAGTCCTTAAATATGAAATTTCACCTCCCCCAGAATTCCCATGCCATGCATGCCTGTAAACTACTCCTAATTAATTTAAGAATACGAGAAAAAATATATAAATATGGAAGTGGATCTTCAGGATTACACATTAGTAAACCGAGTGTCGATGTGTGAAGCAGACCCATATTTTTATTTCAGACATTTACTGTGCTTTGCATATTGTGCGCAGGCACGTTTCTCTGGGGAAAGTGAGGGGGAGGATTCGGACCCTCCCCCAAATTCAGAAAAATACGACTTTTTAAACGTCATTTTGTACAATTTTTGGCTTTTTGGGCTTAGTCCCCCAAAATTGGTGCTGCCCCCCAAAATAGGACGGTCAGCTACGTGCCTGATTGAGCGCTTCTTACTCGGCTCAGACCCAAAGGACAGCAGGTGGCGGGTAAACCCAACGAGTTGAAAATAGCGGAATACTGAAAATCGAAAGGCCAAGCCAGGGAATGACGATGAAAAGGAGCTGTTTGGGGATGCGGCGGGAAGAGGAAAACCGATTCGATTCCATCGTCGCTTTCCTCGCTACCCAACAATTCGTTGAACTGGCGAGTCAATGTGTCTAGCATCTCTGCGACCTGTGATAAAATGATGCAGAAGAGTATAAGCTGCATCAGCTGCCTTCGCTATTATAGCCGCATATCTGATTTCAAACTTACAATTTCATCAAAAAATTAAAATAAAAAAACAGAGTATGTATAATCTATTTTTAACATAGTGTATGAATACGCTCGACAAACCAATTCCCTCATTACTGTAAAACCTGATTTCGTCATTGTTCGATCAACCCGCCATATCTATAAAAAAAATCGCTACCGATTCCGTCAAGCCGGTCTACGACGTTTTGACGCCGCCGTTTTGGCGCCAGAAACTTATAAATATTTCTAATTAAATCAGTTTTGGAGCAATTTTATAATAAATTATATATCCAGAAAACAGGTTCTACAAGCTACAAATTATCATATTGTTCTTTTCGATTCAATGAGTATTCATCTGCGTACGACTGAAAAACTGTAGTAAATCTAGTGTATTTATAGATGCGTTTAATTATCTCACTAAATTCAAAGATATTCTAAAAGTAATTTATATGTACCATCACGTAGAATTGAATGGGCTTTCAGAATCTGTATTATATTTTAATCATAAATGAAATGTAAATAATTAATATTACAAAGAGTGCGGCGCCAAAACGTCCCACTCCGCCGTCAAGCAAGGAAAAATAGAGCGCTACAGTAATAAGGAAATTGGTTTTCCGAGCGGATCCATGCCAAGATTTAAAAAACAGATTATAACTACCTATTTGCAACATTAAACTAATCAAACGATCAAGCTAGGCCGATCACTGAAATGTAGCATCAGGCGCTCATAATCGACTCAAGTCAAGCAGGATAGAATGACTAAGCTCGAGTCATAAACATACATCCGGCTTAGGGGGGTTAACCCCAGAAGTTGAAAAAAGCCCCGCAGATTAATGTAGACCCCCAGAATTCTATTTTTAATAACATTTTTTGGCGATTTACCCCATTTGACCCCTCGGAATTCGGTTGCTGTCAATGTATGGTCATATAATGTGGCAGAAACACAGTGACGTAAATAGTAGATGTTAATACAGTCGAAATCGGCTATAAGACACCCTTTATTATAAAACTTTCCGGCTTATAAGACGCAAAAAACCCTAGTTCCAGTCATCCACGATGCATTAAGAAATATTAGACACTCGCGTATTAAGTTATAAGGCGCAGCTAACCTGCTCCCATTGTATATACTTAAAACATATAATGCAAGGTCTATAAGACGCACGGCTATATGACGTGACAACTTCAACTAATCGATAAAACTTCTGGGATCAAAGGTGAAATTCTGCAAAACTCTTTCTGTAAATAAGGTTACATTTTAAAAAAAGTGTAAAACGCAATGTGTGAATATTGCGGAAATATGTCATGACCATGCGTGGGCAGCAAGAAAATTCTGGGGGTAGGTGCAAGATTTTTTGAAGGTCAAAAAATGGCCTTAAAAATGGTGGTATGGCGATAAAAACACCATTTTTCGACGTTTCTCATCAAGCACTATCCATTAGCATCAAAAAATTGCGAAAAAAAACGAAAAAAAGTTTCAAAAATTGAATTCTGGGGGGTATTTTGATTTCTGGGGGAGGGGTATTTTGGTTTATGGGGGTGCATACCCCCCAAACCCCCACGCCCAGGTGTGGTCATGACGCTCGGGAACTCTGATGGAAAGCATTTTTCGGCTTTGAACAGTGTGAATGAGTTGTGTGATACATACATATCTTGAAAAATTATCAAAACAAGCTTCGATAACGGACTATTTCTACTGAAATCATTACTTAGTACATTTTTTCAAGTGAACCATAACCTTGCTTACAAGACACACTCGGATATAAGACGCATTTGAATCAGGTCCCAAAAAGAGGTCTTATATCCTAGTTAGACTACAGATATTACAATAAAGATGACCCGAATACCTCAACATAAATACATATTATTCTCTACAACAATAGAGGCATTGTATAATACGATGAAAATTCAGAACTTCATTAAGATAGTATTATTTTTTCAAGTTAAATAACTGGCTTATCTGAGTCAAAAATTGCATTTTACGTACCAGTTACGCTAAATGTAAGAATATCGATCGATTTAATTAAATCGCCACATCTAATTTTCCTTCCTAAACTACAGACGTACATATTAGCGATGCTCAATGAACGCTGCTCCGCTTTTTTTAACTAAAGGCTGCTCCGCTTTTTTAAAGTTCAATTCAAAGAAGATAAGCAAAGAATTCATGAGATCGGATAGCATGCTCGGCTGGCATATTTTAATAAGCATAATGAAGCATAATGAACTTAAAAAACAAATGATATAACGATAAAAATCGAGGAGCTTGTTTACTTTACGACGATCTTCTTTTGATCCCATTTGTCTCAAAAGATTTTCACCGAGCGCAAAGCTAATAGTAGGACAAATGTGGTCTGACTGACCGAAAAACCACTTAATTAGCTCAAGACAAGGGCGTACGTCGACTTCGAGGTTACCCATTTCTGAAAAGTCGAGAACACGACCGAATGATAAAAAAATCGTGCATTTTAGAGGCATGCAATTAAAAGATCTTATAAACAATATTCGCTCAGAGAGCTGAAGAAAATTGCATTTTATGTGCAATAGGCAATCTTAGAAACTACAAAAGAGGTCGATATTTTAGATACATAGCTAAAGAAGGTTTTATTGCAAACCAATTTTCAGTGGAACCTTCTTTTTAATCCTCTGCCAACTTTCAATGCTCGAAAAATGTAGAATCTCTCAAAAAGAATTGAAATATTTTTTATTTTTTAATCAAAAATAAATTTGTTGAACTACAGTTAGCTAACAATACATGGACAAACCGTACAACTTCATTTAACCCGGTATCAATGGGGCCGGGTCGGAATCAATGGTAAGACCTGCCAGTATCGATGGAAAATTTTGAGATGCCATACAACTCTTAAGAAAAATGATGGAAATACCCAAAAACGATTTTGAAATCGGTCATTCAACTAGACAAAAGGAATGTGGATATTGGAAAATACGCGGAAATCATTTGAAAATCAACTAATCAATTAACAATCGACCAATGACTAACCAAGTAATAATTCATAACCAATCAAACAACGAATAATTAACCAATCAGTCAATAAGCAACCAGTCGACCGACCGAACAGGACAACTAACCAAAAAATTGGGCCTTAAGTTTTGATCCAATTTTATACACGTTAGCTGTCTTAGATACATAAATATGTATGTGATTTGAAAGAAACGGCCAAGCATACCTTCGCGAAAAGTTGTCTCATTTGGCACGTCCATGTCAACCAGCCAAATGGCCAAAGCCCAGCCGAAATGCTCCAAATCAAGTTTGTAACTTAGAACATCGTAATTCGAGTGAAAGTATTTTATAACCTAAAAGATTCGCCGGTCAAATCCAATTATATTACATACACCCATATATCAAGACGGCATCATACTTGGTGCATTGCGTTAGTTAGCTGTTTATGCACCGGTGAAGCTGTGTATGTTTGCAAGCCGGTCATATAGAAAATCCTTAATTTATGCAAATCGACCTGAAAAAGGGAATGGATTGCAGTGAAATCGGAGGCGTTCTTAAAACTTGTGGGTATAACAGGGCGTCAATCATAGATGCACAGCACGGATGATCTAAGGGAGTCAGAAATTGAGCTTTTTTGGGCCAAAATAATCTAAAAATAAACGGCGTAAGCGCTAAAGTAGCCTTCAAACTACGTTATAGCTCAGTTTCTGGTTGATTTAAAGCACGTTTGGAGAAATTTTTAATTTTTATCAATTTTTGGCCTTCATTTTGCCTCATTTTCTCGAGAAAATTTCCAATTTTCTTTTATGGGGGTATAGACCCCAAACCCTCATGTGCGTACCTGTTGCTAATTGATTAATAATTTTTCGATTATGTTCATAATTATTTTTTCCAACGTAGCCTAAACATTTAATTAAATCGACTTCTCAGATTTGATCTCGTGTGTACTTGCAGATACATTTCGGCGAAATGTGTCAAAACAAGTTGGGCGATGTTAGCACCGGCTCCAAGAAACGCGGATTTTAAGCACGTATTCATGAATTCATCGTCTCCATTAAAAGTTAATGAAATTACAAATCGACCAAAAATCAATCTCGTGGCAAGTTCAAGCAGAATACTTGCAGCCAGTGAACGACCGAAGCTCCAAAATTTTGCTTCGGCCGAAGCCGAAGCGTCGGCCAGCTCTTGCTCCGGCTTCGGCCGAAGGCCTAAGGCCGAATCTATAAATTCTCTAGTCTACTTCTGACTAGTACGAAGAATGAATTGCGAATTGAGCCATAACTATGACAGTTAAGCTTGATTATGTTTCAGGAGTGAATATGAAGTAATAAAACAGTGTCATTCATTAAGAGGCGTAGTCAGGATTTTGGTTCGGGGGGCATACACAAAAAGTTTTTAAGACTACTTTTGCATTGAATGCCAGTTCCGTTATGTACCTATAGTAAAACTGAGTTTTTGAACTTTAATAGTGTATCCTAGCTAATTTATGGGTTTCTGATGATCAAAAATACAAAAGTGTGAAGCGGCGCGAAGCGCCAAAAACTTTTAAAATCTTTACCGTTTTCATGTAGAATTTACGGCCTTTTTATTAAAAACTGTTCGGAAATCATAAGTAACGCAAAGCACCAAAATATTTACTAATTTTTCTACCGCTCTTAACATTTTGCAGCTCTGTGAATACTAAAATTATCAAATTTGTACAAAACAATATTGACACTCTAAGCTTCTAAACTGCGAGTTACTAGCTTAGTAAGTAGATATTTTGCCTGATCTAGGCTTTTAAACGCAATGCTGGAGCTTTGCAAAAAAAGAACAATAAGCAGGGGTGCTATGCGCCGGAAAATTTTCACGTTTTTGCTCTTTAAACTCCATTTATACCGCTTAAACCTGCTTGCAGCCTAACCAAAACATCCTTTTACAGCCTAATCCGCGTATAACTGTTCTTGCTTCCAGAGGTGCGCAAGGTCAAACTTTCAAAAGGCCCGTAGCTGGCCGTCTTATTTTGGGGGGACCAACACCAATTTTTGGAGGGACTAAGCCCAAAAAAGCCAAAAATAGCACAAAATAACGTTTAGAAAGTCCTATTTTTCCGAATTTTCTGAATTTTTGGGGTCCGAACCCCCCATTCCCCCCGGAGATACGTGCCTGACTTTCAGCGAGGGGTTAAAATCAAAAACTTTTAGATATATAAGTGCTTCGTAAAAGACGATTATATGGCGAAAAAACTGTGGCATCGCTTAGAAAGCCTCGTTTTCGAGCATTAGTGGCAAATATATAACCGTTTTAAACTCATAAATATAGCTGCGGCCTTTTTAAACCAAAAATAGCTATTTAGCCCTTTTTCAATTCGAGGGAACATAACAATAAATTCTTTCGAAACTCAGGAAAAACAAACGCAATAGCATTTTTGAACTCGCACGATATGTTTCTGAGTCCAAAAAGGCTATAAAGCTAGTTTTCTAAGCCCAAAAAAGGTTGCACAGCAATTTTTTTCGGCCAAAATGGCCATATACGTAGCTATCCATTTTTAAATTCAGGGGGAGTGATACCCCCCTTCATCACCCCATGCCCATGCATGCCGGCTTCCATTAAGTACTGGCATCAAATTGAAGGCATATTATCAAGCCTACGTCTAACCTAATTCACCGACAGAAATGGCTTCTCGCAATCTCTGAAACCAAAAAAAAACAATAGCGGATTAAGAATTTAGACGGATATTTGGGCCTCGATAACGGATGTACAACAGCGAAAAACTATACAAGTGTAGTATGTATGTACTACTAACATTTCACTGAAGGCTATATCTCGCGTTTAGAAAGCAGCAAAAATGTTGATGCTAAATAAATAGATAAATGGAGGTACGCAAGAGCGATTTTTACATTTTTCGACAGCATAAATCAAACAAGTATAGTCTGGTTTTTAACCTAGTGCATGGATCCGCTCGAAAAACTACATAATATCCCTATTACTGTAGCGCTCGACTTTTCCCCTCGCTCGACGGAGAGTCGGTAGCTAATTTTTTTATAGGTAAGGCGGGTCGACCGATGGAGAAATCGGGTGTTACAGTAATAAGCAAATCGGTTTGCCGAGAGAATTCATGCACAAGCTCAGAAAATAAACTATAGGTATCATAGGTGCTCAATGTCAGGGTCGGCAATGGGGAAGGGGGTGAAATCCCGAAAATCCAAAACAGTAAATTTAACGTTCACGATTTTTTTGCTGTTTTAACGATCAAAATGGTCAAATTAGCCCATAAACCGTTTTTTCGTGATAATATCGCATTTTTAGTCCATTTCGACAGCATTATATCGCTTCCAAAATTGACAAATGCAAAAATTTATCAATTTTGGGCGCTTTTTGAGTGAAAAGTACTTAAAAGTACTAATCTGGCGCGAGGCGGCCGGAAAACTTTTAACGTTTTTACTGCTTTTGACCTCGAAAGTGATGCAAAAAACGTTCAATCAGCTCAGTATCGCCGGACAGTACCAATCTGGCTGACCCTTCAGGGGGTAACCCCCTCACCCCCTATGTGCAAATATGATAGGTAACCATCAGCTCAACTAGCTCAATAAGGTGCTAGATTTAAAACAGAATTGACGGTGGCACATAATTACTTCCTTGTCTAAATGCAGCTTAGAGACCAAGTCAGGCCCACCCAGTGCTTTTAACATGGGGATTAGATCTTCAGCGTAGCGGCACATTGGTCCCATGGCATATAAATCCCTTCGGCGTCCTTTCGGCGTCGGAAACACGCCCTCGATGCTTATGATATCTAAAAATATCACAATCATACACAGGCAGCAACCAAATTCTATGGGTCTGGACAGTGTTTTTTTGTACAAGGTCCAATTGCACATGTACAAACATGGTCCTGAAAAGTCTTTGTACATTTTGTAAATGCAAATTTTTGTGTACTATAATATGGTACAGTAGCGATTTCAGTTGTGGTAAAACAGGGTTTTTCGACCTTTGAAAGTGTATTTTAGCTAATTTCTGGGTTTCTGACGCCAAAAATAACTGAAAATTTTCTCAAAAAGGCGCGAAGCGCCAAAAAATTCGACATTTTTCCATTCTAAATGCAAATTCTGTCATCCTAAAGATATATAAGACAAATAATTACTCATTTCGGCGCGAAGCGCCGAAAATTTCTGGGAATTTTACACCTTTTTACAGTTATTGTCTACCAAAAAATCTTTGTACATGTACAAAGACGGTCTTGAAAAGTCTTTGTACATCGGTAAAAATCTTTGCTGAATACAAAAAAACCAGGCAAGTTCGTCAAAAAACATCAACAAAAATTCAATTCTGAAGTTTACCGATTTTCGGGGAGTGTTTCAAATTCTCAAGGCGTCCAACCAGACCCCCTAGTACCCCACGCCCAACTGAGATCATAACTGGTAATTTTGTAGCATGCCATCTGAGAATATGAAAACAAAGCCCGAGCAAAGTGTTCCAATTTGCTTTACGTGACGCGACAGAGAGAAAATAGTAAAAACTTAAATATCGAGAAGGTAAGCGTCGTACGTAAATGAAGGCTTGTTTTTCAACGCGTTTTTTATCCGCTTGAAAATTTACTTACTTTGCGTTGGCTTGTGGCCGAAAATTCCATTGAAAAATGCAGGCATTCGAATGCTACCACCGAGATCCGATCCTATACCTAAATGATAATAAATCATACTGTAGGTACTGCAATACTTACTCAGTGAATAATATACCTAATAATTTAAAATAATCAATAATACAAAAGTACAATAATAATCAAAAATATCACCCAAAAATGCACTGCGCCCTAAAACAAGGCGAAGACTACCAAAATTCACGACTAATATATGACAGTTTCTAGTACATTTACGAATAGTTATGCTCGCAATTATGTATTTTTTCCGCCAACATCGATCAATTTCTCCTTAATACCGGAGTTTTACGGGTAAATCGGCGCTGTTAAGTTCATGTGTCTCAATAGCTGGTAAAAACCGCATTTTTCGACATGCTCTATTCATTAAGATCATAAAATTCGAAATT
Organism: Mermis nigrescens; assembly: GCA_036768485.1. Taxonomy (NCBI): domain Eukaryota; kingdom Metazoa; phylum Nematoda; class Enoplea; order Mermithida; family Mermithidae; genus Mermis; species Mermis nigrescens. Next base: position 293,910 of record JAVLUZ010000291.1, read on the forward strand.
TTCGTAAAAGATTCCTTCTTACTCAAACAGCTATCAAAAGTGTCATTTTTTGGTCGCGCTTAGGCCAAAATTGCGGAAAATACTTCACATCTGGCGCGAAGAGCCGAAAATTTGAAGATTTTACGTCAAAGATATGCAATTTTTTACCTGTTCGTGCATTATCTTACTTTTCAAAAAATTTTTCGGCCACGGGGAGGGGGGATGGCCGTCCCCTTCCCCCTAAACACGGCCCTGTGTGAACTGTGAGGATCATTTTTCAACAGCAAAAAATGAAAGAATTATTGGCAATAGGTCTAAAAATAGAGGAATATTGCATTTTTACTATTATCATCCCTTAATAATAATAATAATAATAATAATAATAATAATAATAATAATAATAATAATAACAATAATACTTTATTCGGCAAAAAGTAATTTAATTTAATTAGAAATTTAGAAAAAATTAATTAATTACTTCCAAAAAATTTAATTTAAATTAAACCCAGTAATTTACCGAAGGGCACAGCTCCTGCTGCAATCAGCGCCCCTTGTCCTCCACTACTACCACCCGCAGTGCGTCTAGTATCGTAAGGATTATTCGTTCGGCCGTAAATCGTATTGTAAGTCTCAAACCACATGCACATTTCGCTAACGTTTGTCATACATAAAATAATGGCTCCTGCTTTCTTCATATGCGCTACGACATCAGCGTCTTCGAAAATGCGCACATTTCTATAAAAAACTTGAACATTCATAGAAATTTTATAAGTAGCTAAGCTTTCTAAAAAAACAGGCAGTTATTACAACCTCAATTGGGCGAAGGGCTTGGAAAAACCAAAAGCGGAATTTTGATTTTAAAAATTGAAAAAATATTTCAAATTAAATTCAATTCCACTTGGATGTTCACGACTGAAATATGTATAATGCTATAGTTCCATTTTAATTAAACATAAGATTATTCTTTGCTTAATCTAGAAACTTATGTAAGTGGAGAAGAGCTGCAAAAAGATTTAAAAATTTTTCAGTGTCAAATTCAAATAAAAATTAACCCATTCACAAACAAAAATCAGCCAGTTTTCCTCTTACATTCAAACTAAAACAAGAGACTCAATATCTTCAGCTGGAAATGGTTCGAAAAAATAATTCACTAAATAAATACATAATATATACTTGCTTACTTTCTCCTTGCCATTCCAGCGGTGCAGAGCATACCTATAATCAAACATTCAATTCAGAAAAATATGTGCATAAATAGTTGCAAATATACTAACAAATGAATCAAGGATAACTATAATCGATTAAACGACGAAGATCGATCAAATTAACAAAAAATGAAGTATGAAGGTTTTTCACACATAAAATTGGTTAAGAGGTCAATGGAAATGGGATTTTTATCATACAAAAATAATGAGAACCGATTAAGTTTCAACAAACAACGAGAAGTCGGGATTGAGGTGATAATTTGATTCGACTCGAGAATTCACCTAACTTATGACATGAGTTTAGTCAGTTTAGACCAGATATAATGCTCGTTTTAATATTTTGAATCTATAAGAGCAGAAATCAAGGTCGACAAAGCGAAATCAAATCTGTTGTAAACAAGATATCGCGATTATCTACCATTGCAATATTTCGAATTCAACTAAAAAATTGCCACGCTTAAGTCTAGCGTCACCAATAATTATTAGGTACTGCCCCGTTTTCAAACGGATTTACATCAGACATATACAAAAATTAGTAGATCTGGAACGAAAGTTCGAAAAATGAGTCAAAGCTATTAAAAATTAGTCAAATTTAAAGGCCAATTTGTAAAAACTGAACAATCCTGCGACGGAGTGAAACACTTTTTGCGAAGAGGTTTGAAATTTTCATTATTACTTATGGTTATCGCAAATCTAAATATGCATAAAATCTATAGCACACCATAAATAGTAGTACAAGTATGCCTTATACCAATTAACGATAAAATTGTTTGTTAAATGTAATGTATGACCACCGCACCGAGCACACATATGTAATAATGCAAAATAAGTTGATTCGATTCCTCCTACTCAATTAATCTGTAGATAAATCTCGTGATTCCTCCTACTCAACTAACTGTAATCAAATATTATCGTAATATTAATTCAATCAATTATACTATAATTCTTATGTAACATTTCATTTATTTGTTCACTTTCATTGATGACGAATAAATTTTGATTTATTTGATTTTGATTTGATAAATCTCGCGTAATTTTAAAGGCAATGATATTTGCTTGAGTTGCCGATTGCAAATTGTTTTAGAAGTTCCATAAATAGATATATAACCTTTCACAAAGAGATGGTCTTTAACTGCAAAAGGAACGCCTAAAAACGGGGCCTCTTCGACCGAAGGAGCCGAATTATCTTCGATGAGCTTGTCTGCATTATGAGCTTCGTCTAATGCCCGCTGGAAGTTGTCTTCTACGATCGCATTGATTAATTTATTGACTTCTCGGCAACGATTAATGCAACATTGAATAACTTGTTTGCTTGTTACCTGCAAATTTTATATTCAATGCGAGTTGCTAAAAAGTCAATGAATGAACATTTTCTAAATCTCGACGGTTCAAAATACTCGTCATGGAAATTTAAAAGCTTTTGAACTTTTGTTCCAAGTTTAATAGGATCATGCGAAATCAATTTACAAGCTTATGTATTTTTCTACAAAGGTAAATCATATATTGCAAAATCTGTCTAATAACAATAACTCAAAGGCTTCTACGGGTGTAAGTAGTCAGATCGTACTTCAAGGACCCGGCCGGTACGAAGCTAGATTAAGTCGATTTTTAGCAAAAAATGCTTTCAAAAATATATCTGCTAATGAAATAGCCAACAATTATCAGGTCTAAACTGTACTGATAAATACTAGCCTCGAAATTCTTGGCTTTTTTGCTGCAAGAATTTTAATGCTTTTGAGCCCATTAAAGGTAAATCGAAATTTGTTTATAGAATTACCTAATTACATTAAGGAGACGTTGTCTTCACTTGCAAAAGTATAAGGAAATAATAGGAATGAAAATACGATATGTAAACAGACCTCTCCGTTGCGAATTCGACGCGCCAGCGATACTGCACTTTGAAGTAAGATCTCATCTTCTATTTCAGAAACTCGCTTTGGTGCGATGAAAAGATTTATGAGAGCAAATAAATAACGGGAGGCGTAACAATGAAACCAGTAAAATAATCGCCAAAAATGAGATGCAAATGCTAAAACTTTAGTCATGTCAAACTCAATAAAAGCTGCTTAAGAAGAACAAATATTAGTCGTTAGATATACAAAATCTAATGCAGTTCATTATTTTGAAATTCAAACACAATAAAATACGAATCTATATTGTGTAATTTACCTGTAGCCGAGGTATCCAGGCATGTGAGGGTTAGTAATTACAATTCAACAGAGAAGGAACTAGGACAAAAACGTGGATAAAAAGTGATTTGTTTTATTTTTCTTGTGCTTGTAATCATGTAAAAATCCCGAATTAAGGTAGTTTGTCTTTATTTTGGAACGTTCTTTGAGACCATCATAGCTATTTAAACTTACACTCGTTTGATTTCCAAGATAGGGTTGGCTTCCAGATCCATATTCTTTTTGTGCATAGTGGTCTTACCGTCTATCACATATACGTACAGCAGGGATGCAATGGATCCGGGTTTTTCAAAATCTGATCCATACATGTACAGCAATAAGAATTCTAAAGGAAGGAAGAGGGAAATTTTAGCTTGCCTTTTTTGGGCCAAAAAACGGTGGGTACGTAACAAAAACATCGTTTTTCGACGTTTCTGACGATGCTCTATCTTGCTAGAGCATGGAACATGAAAAAATTTCAAAAAACTCAAAAAAATCGAATAAATTGGACAAAATATAGTTAAACATGAGTATATGGCGCGAAGCGCCGAAAATTTGACAATTTGGAGCAAATGGATAGCAAAAACGCTTAAAAAAGCACCTTTTCTACGAATTTCAGGGGAATGTTAAGGAACTTATGAAAAATCTTGAATTCTGGGGTGGGGGCAATTGCTGGGGAGGGGGTGAAAATTTTTCTAGGGGGAGATCATGTGTTCAAATCCGGATACAAAAACAATTTGAAATAACGTATCCGGATCCAAACAATTTAAAATAAGGGATCCGGATCCTAAATTATTAAAATAACGGATCCAGATCCTTAAATAAATGGGCATAATGACCGCTTAATACTTAAACTTTTGTTCGCAGGTATACTTTTTAGGTTTGTTAGTTTCAGATGTATAATTACTGCAGGATGATGAAATAAATAAATCTGCGAGAGCTTTGTTTAATGGATTGGATTGATCTTAATTCATGCTTACATAGCTTGGCAAATTGTGAATCTGGTGTTTTTCTCTCGGGGGCACAGCTTTGGGGGATAGGAGACTAGTCCCCTAAAATTTCAGAAGTCTGAGTACTTTTCGTAAGGATCCTCTAAAGGAAGAAATTAAAATTCTCAAAACGTACCTATCTGAAAAACAGCTAGAACAGATTTTAAGAACTTTTTGAGCTAATAAACCAAAAATTTTGGACGCTTTGCGCCTATTTATGAATATGCAACATATATATTTGATGTATTAAATATCAAGTTGAATTTTTTGAATTAATTCTCCTTCAATGTGTAAATATCGCTGAGAAAAGCTCAAGAATACCATTATTTTTGCCTATATATAAGAAGTTGTTGAGAAATTCCACATAAAAATGTTCGTTTCCTTAATTTCAGAGGGCCAGCTACGCTACTGCTTCTCTTATTAACCGGATATGCCAAAAAGCATTTATTGTATTTTACGCATGAAAATAAATCATAATGTAATCTTTGTGCAATAAAGCTTTCTAGGAGCCGTGGAGGTCAGGGGTGGATTTAAGGGGGCGAGGGGCGGCTGCCGCCCCATCCCCCAACCGGCCCAGAAAAAGTTGGCGAGATAAAGAATGGATATGTAATTTGCAATGATTTTTGGCCGTCCTAACCTTTATACACTTCCCTAGCGACCTGAAAGTCATTTTTTTGCGCATGGAATAGGTTTCAGAACAATTTCAAATGCATAAACAGCTATCTCAGCATAGATTTCTTAATCATAACTTTTAAAAATTTTCGACGTTCCACGACAAAATACAGGGAATCGAGCGGTAAATCAAGCTTCCAAACGTCATTCCGCCTAATTTTCTTTAATTCTCCGACGCTTCATGCCGATTTTAGCTCAAGTCAAAGAAATTTATTGATTTTTCGCACAAAATTGTCTAAAATTGCAGAATTTTTCGGAAAAATTGCGTGAAAAGTAATTTTAAATAAATATAGACAATGTAAATCGCCGAAAAACGCCATTTCGCACGAGAAGGGCGAATTTTCGGACCTATTTTTGACTGTTTTAGGAAGAGTACCGTTAGTCACTAAAAAAATCCTAGATCCGCCACTGGTGGAGGTGGTACCACCACAAGCATGAAAAAGCACCTGTTAAACCGAGCAAGGCGGAACGTATAAAATTTAAAGTAGAAGAGTCCCACCCTGCAGACTGAAGAGAAAGAAAATGCTATTTTTGTTAAGCAAAGATAGCAGAAAGATTTGCATGAGGCGTACCTATCTATTTTCTTTTGCAGAAAAAGTCGGGAGACTGTGAAAGGACTGCTTTGAAAAAGGAAAAACAAAAAGTGCAGATGACAATACAGAAACATGCTTACTTGCTGTATGACATATTTTATATGTAAAGAGTGGATTTCTAATTAATTTATGCACAATTTAAGGGTGAAAAATGGATCCTCATATGCTCTAAGTGATCCGCAAAATTGAATTTGAGTATTAAATTCATCAAAGTAAAACTTTCGTATCATACCGATGTTGTTTTTTCAATATAACGGATCTTGCTTTTCAAAAATATCGGATCCGGATTCTAATATTTCAGAATACCGGATCCGGATATCCGTTTCATCCCTAATGTGCAAAGAGCAATTTCTACATTATATCCATAAACTGATAAGCGAGAATATTATTTTATTAATTTTACGCTTCAAATAACAAATGCGTCTTATGCTATGAGACGGAACGGACAGCGTGTTAGAGCCGAAAGGCGGGTAAATGCAAAAAACAATAACCCAAAATACAGAAAGTATTCTTACGTTTAATATTTCTTTTCTGCATAACATTTGCCTTTGCTTCGCAGTTTATCGCAATCACATGTATGACGGCTCATAAAAAAGTTTTAGGATTGCTTTCTGATCGAAATGAACGCTTTCCTGTTCCACATCTGTTTTGCACTTATTGAATCGAATTGTCGCACGAGATTAACATAATCTAAAAATTTCTGATATGCATGCACTCATCACTTAGAAATCACCGTAGCATTTTTCGGATTAGTTTTGGAAACTACCGTTTAAAAACACACCTCCAAGTATACACTAATTCACAGAACGCAAATTAAATTCGGACATCAAATTAAACTGCTGCCGGAAGCTATTAGAAGTTAAGGAAAGTAATAACTTACACCTATTTTAAGAAGCGAGACAGCCCTGCAAATTCAGCTAAGAGTAAAAAAATTAAAAATTAAGGAAGGGGATTGATAACCATTATTCGGAGGAAGCGAATGGTGAAATAGTCGTTAATCTTAGGCTGAAAAAGCAAAGCTCACGACTGAACTCACATGAAAGAATGTAACTATACGTTTACAAAGCGAACAAGCTTTCCTGAATGGAGACCTTATCAAATTAAGTTATCTAGGAGACTGGATTATGTTACACTTGATCAGTAGCTCAGTATAAAAGGAGGTACGAAAAAATTCAAAAAAGAACGATAACTCAATTATAGTGATAATATAACATATAATAAATATATAAATATAATATAATATAATACAATACAATATGCAGAATTTTGCTTTCGACGACGCCAATAAAAATTTTATTTCGGAATTAAATACGTTCGTGTGTCGTGTCATGACATACACAAATAATTTCTAATAAATGACATAAATAGCATGTGCGCGCATTTAAATGGGTCAGCAAAGAGCAAAAGCGGTGAAGTTCACGAGCAAACACAGTGCAGTGACCGATGACCAATAAACACAATTCGCCTATTATCACAAAGGTGAAAACATATAATGCAGAACAAAACGCAAGTAAAGCAAGCTAAAACGAATGCCCGATGGGCAATAGCATCACACCTGGGCGTGAAGGGGAGTTTGGGGGTATGCACCCCCCCGCCCGAGAAACCAAAATACCCCCCAGAATTCAATTTTTGAATTTTTTTTGTTTTTTTCGCAATTTTTTGATGCCATTGGATAGTGCTCGATGAGAAACGTTGAAAAATTGTGTTTTTTCGCCATACCACCATTTTAAAGGCCATTTTTTATCTTTGAAAAATCATGCACTTCCCCCCCAGAATTTTGGTGCCGCCCACCTATGATCGCATCGCGTATTTACATATCGGGCTTAACAGTGTTTCAGACATGATTTAAAATTTTCTTAAGATTACAGAGCGACTAAAAGGGCAGCGCAAAATCTGTTCAGCGGAGACATGGACGAAACGGAATCTCAACCCCCATAAGAAAATGGTGCACAGTCCTTAAAAGGGAAATATAAAGAACTTAATGCAGCTTAAAATTGAGAATAAATACTTTTTACGTACAAATAGAAGCTTTCTGCGTTCGAGCAAGTTTTTACAACAAAAGTCATCAAAAAAGATAAGATTAAAAATAAATCATTATTTCAACACTTGTCTCTAATTCCATAAATTTGGTCCGCAATAAGTACATAAGTATTGAAAAATAGCGGGAATACTTTTGCAATAATTTATTGCAAGCCTATTCAAAAACTCAATGACTTTCAAGTAATTTGTGCAATAAAAAAGGACGCAAAACAAAATTTTCTCTGTCATTTTGGTATGCTTCACCAGAACAATGTAGGCAGAGAAACGCCTAAAAAAATACGACAAGCGACGAAAATTTAGAGCCAAATTTCAATAGTAACGAATTGTAATAATTAATCTGGGCATCACGTGCTATTTTAATCAAGCATGGGCGTGGGGAGTGAGAGGGGGTATTACTGACTCCTGAGCTTTGAAAAACTGATAGCTATACAATTATTTAAGCCTAAAAATATTGCTAAATAGCCTTTTTAAAGCTCAGAAAACAAGCTATATAGCCTTTGTTGGACTGAGAAACAGACTGTGTGAGTTTAGAAATGCTACTATACATAGTTGTTTTTCGCGACTTTTAAAAGGATGACTGACTTTAAAAAAGGGCTAAATAGATATTTTTAGTCCAAAAAAGGCTATATAGCGTTATTTGTGAAATTAGAAAGACTATTTAATTTCCACAGATGCACAAAAAGGATGTTTTTTAGCGATACCATCGTTTTTTCAGCTTAGAATCATTTTTCAACGAAGCGCTTATAGCTATTTCCAAATTTGTTATTTTCACTGCCCCCTGAAAGATTGACCTCGAGCACCTATGATAATAATACAAATCGCATCATGCACTCAGAATTTCATTGACACGTTACATGCTTTCAATTTACACATTTTAAAGCTGTAATTGTGTACAGTGTAAACAAGAGTCATTTGAAGTGCGTCCTACAGCATTTGCGATCCGAACAAATCCTCAGCACAAAGAGTAAGATGTGGGCAGTTTTTACATTAATTTAAACATTTTTTCCAACAATGCCGACTTGGTCGCGTCACTAAGATTTTTGTACTCCTCCAACGACTTCAGATTCTTAATTTCGGCTGTACTTTTGAACATACGAATACAAACGTCTTGCAGGCGGGCCAGCTGGTATTGATCGGCCCAAACTAATTTGGTTATAATAGGAATGTCTTCTGTGGTTGTCAAAAAACGTTCGCATTCGTCTATGACGTATTGAACCTCGAATTTGTCGCCCAATTCGAGCAGAAATTCCACGTTTTCGGCTAAAGTTGCGGAAAATGCAAATAAAATAATCGCAAGAAAATTAGTAGTAATCAACGGTTGATTGATTACCTCCTAGAGTGAAAGGATATTTTATATTTTCAAAAAATCATCAGAGGACAAAATTTAAAATTGTCGAATTTACTTTAAGAAGACCATTAAAAAGCTTATAGCAAATTTCTGCGCTAGTAAACGCAGAATTATCGAACGCTTTGTGCCGACATATTGTTTTTCTGTTATATTTGCCCGCTGAAAAACTGTTTTGGCTAATAATTATTACATATTATTTTTGATTAATAATCTTTAATTAGCATTTCGTGTCGAGTTTGTATTATTCCTTACGGCTTACAAGGTATAAAACTAGGAAAACTCAGCCATTCTCAGCAAAATCCTAGATACAGGTACGGGCCTATGTATGTACATAAGTGTATACTGCATAGCATAAGAAACATGTTGATGGAAAACAGATTAGGACGAACACTGTAGGAAAAGGCATAGAATTATAAAAGCGTTGGAATGAACTTATAAGTTTGGCAAACAAAAGTGGCATGCTTCATAATTGGCAGCTGCACAATTGGATTCGATATTCAATAACAAAAACATGATATAAACAAGCCTGAATTCACATAAAACATAGAAAACACCCGCATCAGAATATTATCAAAATGAGTAAGCAGATTACAAACGTACTCAATATATGTATGTAGACGAATAAAAGACAAAATAGTGTAATATTGATCAAATATTGGTCCTAATTCCGGAATAACAAGCTTCTAAATTAGAATGAATGATGCACAAAAAGATACACACATGAGGGATGATCTAGGTAGAAAATTGAGCGCGAAAAACAACCAGTTTTCCAATTGGATTATAGTCGTCCGAGACTGAACTTGTTCCAAAAGGCGGAAATAGCACCAAACCGTTCATTGTACATTTTTATCTGATTTCAGTGCTCGTGTAAAGATGTATTTATCTTTGCCAATGCGACTGCCTTTCTTTTATCGTAATATTCTTCCCACGACAATCAAAAATCAAAAGTAACACGTGTTAAACATACGCAGTGCGTTCTTCCATTAAACGGATGTTACGCCAATGCAGATAAAATAGTTGAAACTTACATGTGACTTTTTTGTGTGACGGATAAATAACTTGCAGCAGTTCTGTAAATTCCTCCAAAATAACGTCTTCAAGCGGAACTTCTTCCATTTCGCGTTCTCGAAATTCTCCGTAGAATAAGGCGCTGAAGACGGGAGAATAAAGGGCCAAGTATGGTTTACTAACGTGTAGCCGAACTCCGTCAATGACCACAACGCCATCCGAACAATGATGTGATTGAGCGAAATCGAAAGTTGGGTTAAGTCTACACATTTAAATAATAATCATTTAAATGAATACATACGTACCGTACATATAATTAACAGTAAATGTAGTGAGAATTAGCAATAATAATAATAATAATAATAATAATAATAATAAAAAAGCAATAGATTAAAATAATGAAACAAACATCTTAGCATCTACTAAGGGTAGTGATCGACCGGAGCCCCGGCCGCGGCCATTTTTGGGCTTCCCCGGCCCCGGCAAGTCTTAAAAATGGCCGGGGGCCGGGGAAAATTTATGGCATTTATTCGGCTCTTTAATAGTACAGCAACAACAGCGTTTTGTCTCTGAATAAAACAGATAAGTCATCTGCTTGCTTTAAATAATCATATGATCATTGTCCTTAAGTTTTAACTGGAATTCCTATGATTGCCTACGACTAAAGCAATTAATCCGTTTTCCCAAGAATTTTTGTAAACTTGTTCTAAGATATAGGATTAATAATCAATTAGTAACCTAAGTCAGTGTCGTTTGACATTTGATTTGCCAATGCAAATGCCACAGCAGGAGAATCAAACGAAGTGGGTCTGGGTTTTGAAACCTTGAAGGGCAAGAAATTAGGTCATATTTATATATCTGATGAAAAACTCGAAGTTTAACGATTTTCTGCAATTATGTTACTAAGCTAGATTTTCGCTAATTCAGCGTGAAAATTTGGACTGAAAAGCAGCAGCAAAAGAAAGTGAAATTCAAACAAACTGCCCATAAAATCTTTTAAAAAGCGAAATAATCACTCATCTTTCTCATTGCTGCTCACCAGTCAAAACTAATGGATTTGTCCATACTTAAATATAAATGTCTTCTCTCAAGCGTGGTCCTTTTCACTTAAGTGGCAATGGTCAATATAGAATTAAAATTCGTCTGGGATTGCAACTTTTCAAAATTTTAGGCTCATAGATTAAATACCCCAGATTGGCGGAAGTGATGCTCTGCACAGTAAACCTTTCAGAGCCAGAAGATTTGTTTGAGAATCGTGAACAGGAGCTAAAACGTAATTTAGCAAAACAACTGAACTTGAGATGTATAATACACACCTGGGCAATACCCTGTTTCTGTCTGTTCATATGACGGGAAGAACCGAAAGCTGGATGGGGAGAAGGGGTAATTTGAACGGGGATTTTTTGCGTTCAGTTAAGCCTGAAAATCCCATTTTTGAACGTATACAAGGACTTTTTAAACTAAATCACCACTTTTTGAACCAGGTGACCCATTTTCGGACTTGGACAACCACTTTCTGAGCCAAACAAACCACTTTTCAAGGCTGAATAACCATTTCTGGGCCATAAAAGCCAATTTTTTGAAGTTTGAAAGGCAATTTTCAAGCTGGTAATCATGCAACCACTTTTTGAACCAGAACAATAACCTTTTATTTGGAAATTTGGACGGAGAGAACCATTGGCCATTGCCCAGGTATAATTAAATAACGTTGATTAATCACTGCTCTCTAAGCTAATTGCAAACTAATTGTTGCCTATCATGTATGACACTACATAGGTGTATATGTACATACTTACATACTCAGTTTGCATATGTAAACAGGGGCATAACCAGGATTTTATTTCGGGGGCCCGAACTTTTTGAAGTCCTATATCTCGAGAAACGTTAGGAAATACGCAAAAATAATGGCATTTTGAAGCGTTTCTCGACGACATCTATGCTATGAAGAAGAAAAAAATTTTTAGAAAAATTAAAAAAATTCTCTTGCTAAATTCCAAATTTGGAGATCAAAAATCTATGCTTTAATTAAGCTACTTGTACAACTAATTTCTCAATATCAAGTTAAAGATTGACTCTGAAACACTTCGAAATACTTGTCTTCGCATTTAATTTTGCGGCTTTGCAAAGAAAACTAACGAAGAAAAAAATCGGCGCGAAGAGCCGAAATTTTTTAGCATATTTGCTATTTTTAAGTCAAATATGGGCTTCTAAGGTAAGAAATAAGATAGAAAATAAAAAATCCGGCTCGAAGCGCCGGAAAATTTTGAGTTTAGTAGCTCAAAAGTGTACTAGAACGCATTTTGGCTGTCCTTTTAGTTGACTTCAAGAATTTTTAATTTTTTACTTCGGGGGACCCTTGTGAAAAATAAAAATATTTTTTCCATTTCGGGGAGGGCCCCCCGGCGCCCGGCTGATTACGCCTTTCGGGGAGGGCCCCGGCCGGGCGCCGGAGGGGCCCTCCCCGAAATGTATATATAGTGTGCTGCAATATACTATATACTTATACACTAAATACTATCGTATATTATACCTGGTACACCCCAGCCCCCAGCCGGATTTTTTTTCCGCCCCGGCCCCGGCCAGAAAAACCGCCCCGGTCTATCATTAACTAAAGGCTCAAAGTATCGCTCCACGTATAGACGCACGCCAAGCAACTCAAATGTCCATGAGATAATTCATGTGTATGACAGTGAATATTGTAGGTGTTCCCTGAATTTTTGATGGTAATTTAAAAAAAGAAAAGCTTGCCGTTGGTAGTTTGGGCCCAATCTATGCTCAAACTATAGTCTTTAACATTTGCGGAGTAAAGCGTGATGCTTCAGGAAATCAGTGACTGCACAAAATCCATGCAAAACCTGCTTGAAATAAATTATTTTTGCTCAGAGAGACGTCTCTTAGTCAATATTTATGCAATTTGAATAAAAAACGTCACGACATGCTTAAACCTGGTTTAATTTATTTTTCCTAGCAAATGAGCGATCGGTATTGTGACAAAATTGACCCTGAAAGCAGTGAACACTCTAAACCCAAAATTATGCTTTCAGTGTCATCTTAATATTGTTTCCCTTTAAATCTCTTACGCACTAACCTTTTTCAGCTACTCTAACAAATTTCGACATTTATAACATAGATTTGTATGACGCTGAGCTGTATCTTGTTGGAATTCCGTGTTTCGAATCTATGCTGAAGTGCACCTTCGCATTCGCACTGTTGTCTAAGCTATATTTACAGTATGACTATGAACTCTAGACACAAGGTTGAGAATATATATTTGGTCACTTATGGAAAGTTTTATCAAACTCGCTTGGGTTATAAAAAAATCATTGAAAAAAATTAAATTGTCTTTTTTCCGGACACGATGCCTTTCACTGTAATTTACTCAATTCCGTTTTCAACGGTTTTAGTTACACTGTCAAAAAACATTTATCGACAAAATTTGATTACACCCTATGATTATCCTGAAAACACGTTAAAGTTTGCAAAATCAAGTTGCAATAGGCGCAAATGATTTCAAATTACATAACTGCGTCATTCCACTTTTTATTGAAACAATTAGACAAAATTCCGTTGATTGAAGAGTGTCTTAAAGGTACATATGTTAGCATATTAGATAAAAAATAAATATAAATAAATAATAAATATATAAAAAATAAATACATTAATTCCGCAATACATCAGACCTCCCACCTTCTTGAATTTTCAAGTAAAAAAACCATGTTTTTTAAACAATAACAGATACAGAACAGAAATATAATAAAAATAAAACTTGAACGCCGTGATGATGGAAGACAACCAATTGACGAAATCGCATATGTAGGCAGGTAATGAAGTCATTATTTATGTTCAAATGACATGTTTATCTAATCAAAACGAAAACGTTGCAAAAGTAATTGAATTAATTAAATAATAAAACAATTAACTGTCGAAGTCCAAGTTGTCAGTTTTATACATACGTACATAGAGTTGCAAAAATCGACTACAAAGTATTCATTGCGTTCGCTAGATGATAAGCAAGCAAGACAAAACGTTATCAGATTATGGTTCTTTGGATAATAATGCAATGCATATGTCAGACCTAAAAATAAAATAGAGAAATGTGAAGAACAATTCTTTTAAAATAAGAACAATTTATTCGCTTTGATGGAGCACCATTTTAAACAAGCAACGTAGTAAAATCCGAACACATTAATTAATGGATTCACCTAAATTACATCTAAACTGTTCGCTCACCTTACGCCTCTCGTCTTTTGAACGGTAATGTGAGCTTCAACGATGGCTCGGTCGTTCTTTATATACCCCTTTTCAGTGTTCAAAATATCCTTTAAATACAGAGCTCACTGTGCACTTAAAGGTATATAAAAAACTGAGTCCTGAATAAAGGCTGAAAATATTAAAATTAGGTCGAAATTAATATTTCAATTTTTAAACACGCAATTATGTCAGAATCTGTCAGTGGCAAGCGAGGTAGGAAGAAAATCCTAAAAGTACTTTGAAATAATATAACATTCCCACTTTACCATGCATTGATTCGTGCATCAACAATATTATTATACATATTTTCTCATTCATTTCCCCTCGTTACTTTTGTCATCTTTTGCACATTTTTCATAAATTAATAAGATAGTCGCTCCAAATCATACGTTTAAATAGCTTTACCGAATAAATCAACAGTATTTAAAAATTTTAATTAAAATTATTTCCTAAATATTGTAATACTATCGTGAACATAAAACGATATAAAACAAATTTAAACGGTAATTTTGCTTATTAATAGCTGCAACGTTTTTGCTTCTTCCCACTTTCCAGTATTCACATTTTTTGGCATTCAATGCAAATAAATTAATACGAGAGCATTTTACACAATTCTTCAGTTTTTATCGCTCATTAATTTATTATCCTTTTTAGATTTCACAAAAACTCTAAGATTGTGTTTCTTGTTCGTTTAGTTCTTACGTAAGCAAGCCTATTTTCATCACTACGAATCAATCACCATTCGTGAAGATTACTAGCAAAATTCATTACAGCATAGCTATTCTTGCTCGAGCGAGCTGAATATACTTAAGGACGTTTAATTAAAACTCAAAATAAGATAAATCATATGGCAATAAATATTGTTTGAGTTTGCTAATAGAATACAAGCACACACACATAGAATGTATATACATGACGAATAGGCGCCCAAGATTTTGCGTAATTGTCCGCAGATTGAAGACAAAAGATATGCTAATACATTCATCAATCATGTTTTTTTCAAGAAGGTGAATAGACAAATTTGAAAAAAATTAAGTTTTGACGAAAAAGTGAAAACCAACGATGTATACTAGCCGTTTCAATACGTGCATATGTACGCAGGCCCGTATCCAGGATCCGGCCGAGAGGGAGGGGGAAGCGGGGCCAACCCGGCATAAATTGTTCTAATATCGCGGAGAATTCGTCGGGATAGCTCGCCAAAACCGCATTTTTCGACGTTTTTCGACATGCCCTATCCATTAGGATCACAAAATCTGAACTTTTCGAAAAAATTCTTTCCCAACTCAAAAGGCTATAAAAAGCGTCGTTTTTGGTACCGCTTGAGCCAAAATTATGGAAAATAATTCATATCTGCCGCGAGACGCCGAAAATTTGACGACAAAGACATGCGATTTTCATTCTTTCCGTGCATTTTCGGCAAAGGGTGGGGGCCGCCCCCCCCGCCTTAAATACGGCCCTGTAAGTACCTATATCATCCTCACATATCTGATTAAATTCCAAAAAATAGCTTATCTCATATGTAGTTATGAAAAGATTTTGCCGCAAACGAATACAGCTAAAGTCTATAAGTATTTAAGCAAAAAAACGAAAACATATGATAAAGCACGTGCATTATTATCATACGTGCAAATACATGATCAGGGTATTATTTACGATGAAGAATCAAAATCAATTAGCCAGGTGCTGTGGGCGATTTTGAATATAGAGCGTTTTCTAGGGTAACCAGTAGTGGCAACAATAAAATTCTCCGGCGATTGGTAATCAATCAATAATATGCTAAGTGATAGATCGATAACTTTATATAATCGCCACCTATGAGAGCGCATAAAATTTTGTCAAAGCGATAAAATCAAAACTAATATTAGATTTGTTAGAAAGCTCTTTAAATGAACTAAAAATTCTAAAAATCTGGTTCAACCATACAAATGCGTTTAAATTAGCCATTTCGACCATTTTTGTCGTCTGACTTGCAAAAATGGATGAGAAAATCTGCTATCATAAATTCTGAGATTCCACCCCTGCGGATTCTGACCTTGTGCATCTATGTACGTATACGAGGCCTTTAAACTTATCGAATAATTTCATGCTCATCTGATTAGTCTTACATTCCACTCAATGAAGGATGGAAATCCCCAGTTGTTGCTATTAAAATTGAATTTGTTCGAAAACTGTCTTGTAAAATCCGTCACCTCTTCAGCCTGCGTGTGCAATTTAAACTGAACAACCGCCTCGCACGACCATAACCTGTTGCACATTGCAGATTTAAAACGCCAAGCTATACATGAAAAAGTAACAAATAATGCAAATATACGTTGATTCAGACTCAGGGTTGCAATCGATATAGACGCTAAAATATTTTACGTTATTCGTTCGTTTGCTGCATTCGGTTTTCGCCGCCAATCTCCTATAAGAAAACGTGTCAAGATGGAAGCATGGTATACAGGGTGGCCCGATAAAAAATGCAACACCCCGGTGTCACATCGTAACTTGAGGTGATAAGAACATATAAATGTAAGACCGCTTGCTTTAATAAAATAAAAATGTCTTCGTTTAGGCCGTGTAAAAACTTTTGGTTAGCTGCCAGCGTTTTATTATGTTTTATTTTTTATTTTAAAATTTTTTTAGAATTCTTCACACTCCATTTCGATATTGTTTGAACCCCAGAGTTCCTAAAGTGTATTAAATTACTGAGCATGTCCCTTTTGACAATATCTTCAGTCAGAAAAATTATTAGTATATTGTTTAAATCTTAGAGTAGGCACTTTTCCAACTAGGTGAATAAATGCTAGATAAAGAGGATGAGAAAACTGAGGACCGAATCGAACGATCTTCCGGCATTTAAACAATATCAAAATGGGGTGGAAACAAATCACCGTAGCGCACAAACAACTGCAGCCCAAATTTTTTACACGGTTCAGAAACGAAGATATTTGTATCTATCTAATGCAGCTGATCTCAAAATTTTTATGCATATACAAATTAGTCGATGTGTAGCACATCAGGGTGTAGTCTTCTTGAGCCACCCGGTATAATGAAAAAAGTAAATATGTATGCTCGAGAAAGGAACGCTATGAAAGACTATTTTTTACCATGGCAAATTGGCTATAACATGATACGACGTGGTCACTTTGTGCCGCAATTGACTCAAATTCGAAATGACTAGCTTGATATTCCCTTCTACTTTCAAATCTGAATTGAAAGAGCAAAAAACTTTTAGGGTAATATATTTACGAATACAGCAAAATTGACGAAGAGCTGCGATGAAATAAAACAAAATATGAGAAAACAAAAGAGCAACATGCTTCCACGATCAAGAAATGATGAAGGCATGCTTCATAAAGAAGCAATTATCAGGACGTCGAATCAAAGCATAGCGTCCTTTCATTAGAAAATGTTAAACGTGAAATTTTTGAGCAGCGCTTCTTCTAACTCACATATTTAGTATGAAGTAGCAATTTGATAGCAAGGCTAATACAGGAAAATAAAAAAGCACCGACACGTGCGTAGTAAATAAAAATAATAATATAAGTTTGAAAAATTTAAAATTCACATCACATTAAAAAATATTTGCGAAAAAAAGCTCAAACGCGAGGCCGTGATTAAAAATCTCGTGAAATCAAAAGATACAGCTAGAACTTTCCAGTGTTATTCGTCCTTTTCGACAGGAAATGGAAGGCCATCCTTGCTTTCCCCACATGAAAACGACCGACTAACCGTGATCGTAAGAAGTTCTTCTTATAATCATCCTCTGGTCCCCTTTCTGTTTTTAGAAAAATCCGATCGTGCTCCGCCCGAAACAAAATCATGTATAAGGGCCTTGTATATGTATGTCGTTAATTTAAATGAAGTAAGCATGTTTCGATTTTTCAGGACAGTTGACATTCAAAAGCAGTAAACTTATGCAAATCGTTAAAGCAAAAAGTAAATGATAAAAATAAAAATAAAGAACATCGAAACCACAAATTGACTAATCTACTACTTCATTAAACTTTGCGTACAATTTTTATAATAAATTGTTTTGCCTATCGGCTGCTTCGTACAGTACCTATAGATCATGATTCAGTAAAACTGCTTTGTATTCCATTTTACATCGGATCAACTATTGTCATATATGCACAGGCTTAAAATAGACAAATTCAGTGAAAAATCAGCCTTACCATTAGAAGAATTATTAGCTCGGTCAGTATTGCAAATACTGCTAGAGCAACTGGCAGCGGCTGCTGCAACACTGTTAGTTTGTAATGATGAAGACGAAGAATTAGCTGCATCAAAATCGGTCATTTAAAGGATTTTTAAGTAAATAGCTAAATCGGAAATATTCACAACAGCTACGCCAACGCTGCGATAGAAGCAGAGAGTAATGTTAGATTAATTTCTGCACGTATGATTCGAGATGTAAGCGTTCATTGTCTAAAAAATTAAGCAAAATTGAGCTTCTTTACATGGGCGAGATAATAGTGGCCAGAGGAGTGAGTGGCGAAATTCAAAAACGTTGACACGATAAACATGGGTCATATATAACATACCTTTGACCTGGTAATTTACTAATATTTTTATCTAGGTACTTAAACGTATTAAAATGTCATTCTTGAGGTGAGAAGGTAAATGAATTCAATTCTAAAGAGTATTTTTTCAAAAAAGAGCTATTTTAAACAATGCATCAAGTGGATAATTCACTCTTATGCATGTGTCAAACGATAGGAAAAAGTGAGACTATGGAAAAATTAATACTTTTACAGTAAACTGACCAGATTGACTGGAGTTTTAGGTTGACTGAGCTGCATTTTTTCACTATAAAATCCAAATTGTCCCAACAGCAACTTATGTTTCACCGAAATCGCCTAACACTACCCGATTTTTCAAAGTCTGAGGGAGAAGTAATGCCGTCTCTCCGTCTCTCCCTTGTGTGCTTCTTTAAATCCTAAGCTACATATGTATCAGCAGGGACGAAGCAGTTTTTTTGTGTAAGGTCCGTTTGTACATGTACAAAGATGGACCCTAAAAGTCTTTGTACATTACGTACACACACATTTTTGGGTACTATAATATGGTACAGTAGCGATTTTAGTGTGGCAAAAACAGAGTTGTTCGACCTTCGGTAGTGTATTTTAGCTAATTTCTGGGTTTCTGAGGGCAAAAATCACTGACAATCGTCTCAAAACGACGCGAAGCGCTGAAAAATTTCACATTTTTCCTTTCAAAATGCAATTTCCGACATAATAAAGATATATAGAACACACAATTACTCATTTCGGCGCGAAGCAACGAAAATTCTTGCGAATTTCAAACCTTTTTTCAGTTGTTGTCTTCCCAAAAATCGTTGTTCATGTACAAAGACAATTCCCAAAAGTCTTTGTAGATCGGTAAAAATTTTTGCCGAATACAAAAAAACCGTGGGACGAAGACAAGAATACCTAATCAGTAATAAGCAAGAATTTTCCTATATGGTGGAACAAACTGCACCAATTTTCGTTCAGTAGAAAAACGCTAATTGATCCAAACATCTCATTCCTTAATGAAAACAGTGCAAAACTTCACTGAACGCCACATATGACCACTCAATAGTTCAAAACATACATGTAACAGGGTAATAGGGGCAGGGCCATATTTAAATGAGGCGGGGGTTTACTGCATCCCCCTTCCATGGCCGAAAAAATTTATGAAAGGTATGTAAGATGATGAAATTTTCGGCGCTTTGTGCCGAACGTGAAGTATTTTCCACCATTTTGGCTCAAGCGAGACCAAAAAATGGTACTTTTTTACAGCTTTTTTTAGTGAAAGAATTTTCTTCGAGAAAAGTTCGAATTTTATGATCTTAATGAATACAGCATACCGAAAAACATCGAAAAATGCGGTTTTTGCGAGCTATCCCGGCAAATTTTCCTAAAATATAGACCAATTTATCTTGGGTCCGCCCCCTTGGCAGAATCGTGGATACGGACCTGAAAGGGGATCCCCACCACACCTGGGCGTGTGGAGTATGCAGCCCCCTCTCCGAGAAACAAAAATACCCCACAGAAACCAAAATACCCTCCCAGAAATCAATTTTTGAAATTTTTGTTTTGTTTTTTCGCAATTTTTGATGCCAATGGATAGTGCTTAATGAGAAACGTTGAAAAAGGCTGTTTTTCCGCCCTACCACCATTTTTAAGGCCATTTTTTGACCTTTGAAAAATCTTGCACCCCCCAGAATTTTCTTGTTGCCCACGTATGATCCTCACCCACAGTTGGTCGTCCCCCCAACCCACCAAAGCCAGAAAATTCGTGAATCCCCCGATTTTCAGAGTAAAAACTAAATTTTTTGGAAGTTTTTTGGTGTTTTTGGTCATTTTTGGCCAAAAATTCAAAGGTCATTTACCCCCCCCCCTCCCCTATCTAAAAATGACCGGGGACCCCCAACCGAAATTTCAAGTTGTTACACGTATGGTTCAAAATCTCGGGTGGCATGCGTTTTTGCACACGAGCTTAGTTAGGTGGCAGGCCTCAAGCGGCCCAACAATCATAAAATTCTTTCCTTTGGTCTCTTCTTAGAAAACTCAATTTTTAAATGTTTGTAACTTCAGATAATCGCGACTGAATCAAAATTGAAAATTTTTTTCTGAATTTATCTTGTTTGACGAGTTGCTCAGAAAGGCACGTTTTTTCGCGAAACTGAAACTTAGCAGTTTCCACTAGTTCACTAATGTACTTCGGCAGATGTTAACGAACAAAGCTGTTCTAAGTTCCGCATGGGAATAATGTGGACTTACTTCAACAGAGCAGAATATAATACCATACCACCACCATAACACAGAAGCTTGTTGTCAACTCTTGTTCACGACAGTGGGCCGCAGTGTTGCCAGATGCCTTCCATAGGAATCCGTCACATATGTATCCAAAACCATCTAAAACCGTCAACAGCTAGTTAAAAACTGTCAACAGCGGGTTGAAAACCATCAAATTTATCATATGAAAGGGCCCAGCCCAATAATCATGAAGTCAAAAATTGCATTAGACTCGCCTAATGTTACTCGTAAAACACTTGGTTAAAGACAATATATACATGACACGCAAATTAAATTCGTGATGTATTAATTGGTTGACTACTTAGTTGACAGCTGGCTGTTTAATTGTTGAATCAGTCAGTTTGATTTGCCAATTGGTTGATTTTTAATTTGTTTGGCTGATCGTTTGATTGACTGGTTGATTACTTGATTGCGTGCTTGGCTGAATGGCCAGACATTGACGGAGTCAGGATTTTTGTAAAGGGATGGTTCGCTATCAGCTTTTCTTCGAACAGTCAGAAAGAATCCAAAAGTAAGATATTCGTGTGCGTAATTGTGTATTCTTATCAATTTACATTGTCTGCTTTATTCAGAATAATTAGGACCTAATGCTTAAATTTTTCTAAAAAATTTCAAACTTTTAGAAGAAAGCATTCGGGGCAAAGCACGGAAAAATTCATGAAATTTTGACACAAAGACGCTCGAAAACTTTATTTGGTAGGTACTTCTCTATTTCCTGCACTTGTGCATTTAGAGAATAGCTAAATCAAGCAATTGACAGTAACGCTTAAGATTTCTAAGAATTTATCCTAAAAAATCAGTGAGAAAAGTATGCTGATAGTTGTTTAAGCTACAGATAATTTGGTCGATTTTTCTGCGCTATTGGTCGGTTGCTTGATTAGGTAGTCAAGTCAATTGACTGATGAATAAAATTAGTGGAGTGCGACACGAGATTGCTAAAAAATTATTATCAAATTGATTATTAAAACGACTATTTCTAACTAAATAAACAATCCTACACTATTTAGGGAGAAGTGATAACAACTCTGCAGTACTAAGAAGATGCGCGTGAAGCTATTGACGACAATATTTATGGCGCTTCAAATTTTTAACAATTTTAATCAAAAATGTGGAAAAATGCTTTTCAAAATATCATTGCACTCAAACTCCTTCAAATCTGTCAACATAAGTAAAAATCCGTCACAAAAGCCGGCACTTATACAGAATAGTAAGTGCTGTTGTGCAAAGTGTAGTCACAACGGTTATTGATTTTTTCAAAATTCTTGTTTTTTCCAAGGCTTAGGCTTCGATTTATGTGGGTGGTTTGTACTCCCGTTTGGGTCGGTATCGCTCCCAATTAGGTCGATATAACTCCCGCTTAGGTCGAGATACGGGCCGATGACGTCATAATACCTACTATTCTATAGAAGTACCCAAAAACCGTCGAAAAAAGACCCCAGTGGCAGATCTAAGATTTTCCTAGGGGGTGCGACAATTTTTCCTTTAACATTTAAAAATGTGTCCAAAAGTTTGCCCACATAAGCGTAATGGCGCTTTTCGGCGTTTTACGCTGTCTACTTTGACCAAAATCACTTTGATGCAACATTCACTAGCAAATTTTGAAATTGTCGACAATTATGTGCGAAAAAATCATTAAATTTCTCTGACTTTAGCGAAAAAACGGGTGAGAAGCGCCGGAAAATTCGTCAGATTTAACTTGATTCACTGATTGAGTTCCTGTATATGTAACATTTAATTGATGCGAAACGTCGAAAATTCTTAAAAGTTATGCTTTAAAATAGAAGAAATCAAAGCCGAAATAGCCCTTTCTGCTCTTGGAGTTGTTTTGAAAAACCTATTAAATGAGTTAAAAATGGCTTCCAGGCCATCGATAAAGTAAATAAAAGTCAGTAATACCTAGGTATTATCTGGCGTGAAGCGCCGAAAAAAATTGAGAAATTATGATCATTGAAATCATTGCAAAGTAAACCATCCAGAACTGAACTCTTGCTCCACTGGCCTGAAAAGAATATGAAAGCATACCTCTCCACACAAAAACAAACACATATGGGTATACATATTCATTCCCTTAATCCATCCCTTCATGTTTACCTAGCATACTTAACATGTCCTTCAAGTACCTAGGATACTCTAAATAAAAATCTGATTCCCTTTCCATATGCACATTTGTGTGTGCTTCCGCCTCAATATCCTCCACATCGACAATGGCAATATTCCTTTGACAAAAATTAGGCAAAAATTACCCCTTCTCATGCCCTACTGTGGAAAACTAGCCACAAAAACACCACATTAAAATTTAAAGAAATTCAAATTCATGACCTTTTGTCATTCAAAGTAGAGATGGCAAAAATTTAAATTTCAAGGAACTAGAAATTCAAACTCTTTACTACCATACTATACATAGACCAGTCTTTTTTTCAATAAATATGGAAAATATACCCCTTTACCAGCAGAACTGGCATTCATGCCATCACTTTCATAAGCACCATTTACAAGTCAGGATAATATCCCTTATACCGCTGCTGTTCGCTTTGCATCAAGGACCTTCAAACTTACATTCACCTACAGCAACCAAAAAACATCAAAAGCTGCACCCAATCACGAATTAACATGAGATATTACACTGTTAGATACAAAATAGTAGTCTCAACCAAATTGTGTAATATATCCTAACATATGCATGCACCCAGTGTGTGTCTTCATAACAGCCTGCTTCTGAAGGCTTTCCTAGCAAACAGAGATTCTTCTGTCTCTTGTGAAATTTATTGAGTTCAATTTAAATAAACTAATCTGGAGACCCTTCAGTAAAAACAACAACAACAATAAATAAATGAGTCTCAATTGAATAAATAAACTTCAATCAGTGAAAAACATTTCCACAATAATGAATATTCTCATACCGTTACTAACAAAAGCTATTATTTTCTAACTTAAGTTCGTGGTGGTATTAGTCTCTAAAAATTGCTAACAGGTACAATTAACCGGTATACATGGATAAAAACCTTGGTCTGCTGCTTCTTCCTGGAGCAGGACCCACATTTAGACAGAACAACAAGGACTACAATGGAAACATATGGGACTCTAAAAGAATTTTCAAAAATGTATAGTGAATGGTGGAAGCAAAGATTCATTCATATGTACATAATTTAGATGTTACAGTTTGCTATTTCGTATCTATAAAGGATTTGGGAGTGTACATTAGTGATGACATATTTTCTAGCATTCATTGTGTAAACACTGCGTCTAAAGCTTCTCGAGTTGTATCACTAATCCAGAAAAGCTTTGTCTCAAAAAATATTGAATCAATGGTAAAAGCTTTTAAAGTCTATGTAAGACCCATTTTGGAGTATAACTCAGTGGTTTGGAACCCTTTTTTGATTAAAGATATTAACTGTATTGAAAAAGTTCAGCGTAATTTACAAAAAGAATACTATGGCGACAAGGTGACTTGTCTTACAATGAGCGGTTGGGTTTGTTAAATCTTGAAAGACTCGAAACTCGGCGTATTCATTTTGATCTCACTTTTGCTTTCAGAATAATCAAGAGACAGTTACCTTCCTTTAAAGACTTTTTCGAACTCGCACCCGAAAGGGGTACCAGATTGGTAAGTGATATAAAGCTTTATATCCACAAATTTCATTTGGACTGTAGGAAAAACGACTTTGTGCAAACAGGACGGCTAGAATCTGGAATACTCTGCCCCAAAGTATTGTTGATTGTAAATCTTTTAAACGATTTAAGGGTTTGATTTCTAAACTTTGTTTAGATGAGTTTCTAATGGGGCGTACGTGAGCGCAATCCGCCTGTACGTTTCAGCTATTACTATGCTACGTGGATAAACTTTCTTTCGTTCTTTCGACATTATCTTTTATTATATCCTTCTTCATGTAATTTATATTGTATTTTCTAAGGCAATAATTGGCTAATAAATATTATTATTATATTATTATATTATATTATTACAATGTTATTACCGATGTAAAGAAGCGTAAGGGAAAAATTTGAGAAAAATCGAAAAATCTTTTGATTGATTGTAAAATTGGACATAAAAATCTTTGCATGACTGATTCATCTACATGAGTCGAAGTTTGATTTCAGAAAATTTCGGGTTATTACCCAAGCAATTGAGGGTCGAGGATAGCAGTTTTTAACTCTCATTAGAGGCTAATTGAACAATGGGTGGCGGCGCGAAAACAAAAGAATAAACAGCTTGGCATCAGCGACTAGTACTGCGTCCGAAAAACATTTTTGCCCGAATGCAAAAATGAGGCCAACGACAATTTGTTAGCCATATTTTGTGACTTTTATCGATTTTGGTTTCACTCGAGTTGCCTACGATTGAGTGACAACGCTCACAATTTTATTTTGACCTTGGACCAACTATTTTTTGTCCTCATTGTTTGCCCGCCGGCAAATGTTATTTTGCAGTCAAACAAAGGCTAGTGGTCGTCGAAAATGAATTAGATACTTTTGAAAAGTGGTTCAATACATTCAAGTCATCTGTTAATGAAAAACTGGACGATTTAGCCGAAAAATTCTATTTGTACGTCCGTTCAAAAACTCTACCCGTAGCGCCGACTGCAGACATCAATAAAATTGTTGTGTCAGCCGTCAAATTTGCTTTGGAGGCCGACTCGAAAAAGGCAAATGCCATTCTGGAAAACTTTACCCCACTCAACAATGACGCAAGTTTGAATGATGATGTAAAACGTTTTTTGGCACTGGCCGGTTTTGACGACACTAAAATTGTCAATATTTGCCACTCTGGTCCAACCATCAACTCGCGTCGAGATGGTACCAAACTGCCCGTATCATCAAGGTAAAATGCGATTCCAAATTTTCAAAAGCCGATCTGACGAAAGCCATAAACAAATAAATAATAACCATAACCATAACCAACCGCGGCCACAAAACAAAAATCTACACTCGCCCTGACCGGTTTTGGCAGCAACGTGAAGCTTTGTGATGGTTGAATGTGGAATTGACGGAAAATCGGACATGTGGAGGGCAGGACTGGTTCATAGATCATAATTTATATGAATTGAAAAAATTGTTGCATCAAAAATTTTTGCCTCGAGCATAGGGTACTGCGGCCCCTAAGAAATCCGCTTCAGTTAAAAATGATAAATTAGGCTTAAAATGCATTCTTTTTAATGCTAGGAGTCTTGTAAACAAGCTCAGTGAACTTCAGGCAATGCTAGTTTCAGCTGTCTATGATCTCATTTTTGTTTGTCATACATGGCTCACAGATGCCACAACTGATGGCCTTCTTTGTGCACCTTCTGTGTTTGATGTTTATCGATGTGACAGACTTGTCCGTAAGAGAGGTGGTGTTGCTGTTTTTTTATAAAAATTCGTTAAAAGTTAGCGAAATTAATCTAGAGGAACCTTTTATCGATTTTCCTAAAACCCTTCTAATTGATTTTCACGCGAATTCCCACAGAAGCATTTGTTTCATTTTGTGTTATAGGCCACCCAACACACATGGGCGTGGGGGTTTGGGGTATGCACCCCTAGAAGTTAAAATATTCCCCCCAGAAATCAAAATACCCCCCCAGAAATTTTTTTTGCTTTTTTAGCAATTTTTTGATGCCATTGGATAGTGCTCGATGAGAAACGTCGAAAAATGGTGTTTTTTCACCATACGACCACTTTTAAGACCATTTTTTGACCTTTAAAAATTTTTTCACCCACTCCAGAAATTTTTTCACCCCCCCCCAGAATTTTGGTGCTGCCCACCTATGCACCCAAGTATCATCTTGACCATGCACAAAGATTTTGTTTACTCCTCGAAAAATTTACTGAAAACATGGACAACTGCATAATACTCGGTGATTTCAATTTACCAGATTTGAAGTTTACCGCAAACTTCGCACTTCGAAATCCACTAATCCAACTTAATTATGATTGCTTCGTAAATCTGGGTTTAGTTTTAGTGACAAATAAGCCTAGTAGAAATGATAGAATGCTAGATTTAATTTTATACACTTCTTATGACCTACTGTATAATGTAAACGTAATTGAACCTTTTTCTAGTAGTGATCATGAAATGATTTCTTCTAACTTAGCAGCTGAAAATAAAACTGAATCAGCTATTTTTGTATTAGATTTTAGAAAAGCAAGCTTTGAAGCAATTGAAATGTATTTGGCTTCTGTTGAATATTATGTTATTTTTTCGGGTATCATTCGACAAAAATGAGTTTTGAAACCAGCGAACTGCGATAGGAGAAGCATAGAGGTGTTAGAACAAACGAAGACCAGCCAAGTGGCAGCCGCGGAAAGAAAACCGGAACGTTCAAGCTGCAAAGCTGATGGAAATATGACAGAGGAAAGGGGAAGCAGAACTAGTGCAAGAGTGAAGCGATCCTGAACCGATTAGTCATGTGATAAGTTTATTTGGAATAATAAAGAGACCTGCGGATGTGTTTGACTCCTCGTAACTCATTATACTGTAACATATCACGTTTACCGCATTAGTGTAAAGGACCAGGAAGTAGGTAATTTTTACCCCCATGAGGTGGGTGCGGGTAAATGTGGAACGTTCGAAGTACAATGAAACAGACTATATGGAATAAAAAACAGAAATGCGGATGTGTTTTACTGCTTGTAACTCATTATACTGTAGAATATAAAGTAAATAGCATAAGTTTAAAGGACATTTACATAAAATCATGAAGTAGGTAATTGATAACACCATGTAATTTATACCCCCATTAGGTGTGTGCGGGTAAATGTTGGACGTTCAAAGTACAATGAAACAGACTATATGGAATAAAAAACAGACATGCGGATGTGGTTTACTGCTTGTAACTCATTATACTGTAGAATATAAAGTAAATAGCATAAGTTTAAAGGACATTTACATATAATCATGAAGTAGGGAATTGATAACACCATGTAATTTTTACCCCCATTAGGTGTGTGCGGGTAAATGTGGGACGTTCAAAGTACAATGAAACAGACTATATGGAATAAAAAACAGACATGTGGATGTGTTTTACTGCTTGTAACTCATTATACTGTAGAATATAAAGCAAATAGCATAAGTTTAAAGGACATTTACATATAAACATGAAGTAGGTAATTGATAACACCATTAGGCGGATGTGTTTGACTCCTTGTAACTAGTGATCGACCGGGGCGACTTTTTTGGCCGGGGCCGGGGCGGTACCGGGGCTGGAAAAAATCCCCGGCCCGGCCGGGGCCGGGGCTGGCCGGGGTCAGACAAGGAAAATATTATTGCATGACACATACTTGGGGTGGGCATAGAAAAAGAAACAATGAGCGACTGCTCCATTCAAGTAAATGGCAAGCGCAAAGTTAGGTGCGCCTTTTCATATCAAGTTTTATTACTATTTATGTCACAATAAACAAATTTAGTCCAGTGTTTTATTGCCTGAATCATCAATAAAGTCTATGTTGCTGCTATTAGCATACTCTATATCATTTGAATCTTCACTACTGCTACTGCTGCTGTAGCGATTGGACGCAATAGGTATTGGATGTAATAAATGAGACATCACACATTCCCATAAGGGAGAAGCGACCCCCCTCAGGGTCCAAGACACAAGTCACTGTCACACGATTTTTGGTGAAAACCTTTTGAATTTTTTGAACTTAATTCTTTAGTATGGCAAAAGTGTACCTAACTATCAGAATTTCACGAAGTGATACATGATTTTAGAATGTGAGCTAGAGTGAACAGATAAACTATTACTATAAAACATGCATGTTATCGCTTAAAATTTTATGAGGGTTTACTCAGTATACATGTAACGGCTAGATCAAAAATGGTAAAAACACATAAAAATAGCCAAAAAAAGCGCAGGTTTTCGCCAAAAATGGGGAAGGGTGGTCGAATATTTTCTGAATTTCAAGGAAGTTTAGGGCTTCAAAGCGTGGATGGGGGATGGCACAAACCCCTGTCACATGTATATTTCTCGGCCATTTTCGGGGAAGGGGGTAAGCGGCTCCATTTTTGCAGTCGCTTACCCCCTGAAAATCTTTAAAATGGTAGAATTTACAATAGGGAATTCTACACCTTTTTACAGTTTTTGTTCTTCAAAAATCTTTGTACATGTACAAAGACGGTCCTGAAATGTCTTTGTACATCAGCAAAAATCTTCGCCGAATACAAAAAGACCGTGCTTCTAAATGTGATAATTCGGCCTAAATTTAGTTGATAATATTAGTTCGACTCGAAGTGCCGAACTTTTTATGAGCTTCTGATGGATTTCACACATAAAACTCGACTGAGAAAGCTAAAACAACTTGTACTACAAAATCAGAAATATTACAAAAATTGTAATATGAGAATTAAATCTTGTAATAAGCAACACTGCGCTTAGAATGGAAAAATGGAAAAATGTCAAATATTCAGAAACCCAAAAATTAGCCAAATACACTGCTACAGGTCAGAAAAGTATGTTTTACCACACTGAAATCGTTACTGTACCATATTAAAGTATACAAAAATTTGCATGTACAAAACAGTGTTTTTTTGTATTTGCCAAAGATTTTTCCCGATGTAAAGACTTTACAGGACTATCTCTGTAAATGTACAAAGATTTTTGGGAAGATAAAAACTGTAAAAAGGTGTGAAATGATATGAAAAATTGTCTGTCCTATATATGTTTAAAATGGCAAAATTTGTATTTAGAATGGAAAAATGTCAGATTTTTAGGCGCTTCGCGCCGTTTTAAGACAATTTTAGTAATTTTTTGCGTTAGAAGCCCAGAAATTAGCTAAAATATACAATCAAAAGTCAAAAGACCCTGTTTTACCACACAAAAATCGCTACTGTACCATATTATAGTAACCAAAAATTTGTGTGTACAAAATGTACAAAGACTTTTGGGTATCACCTTTGTTCATGTATATACAAAGGTACATTGCACAAAAAAACACTGTCACATACTGATAGTATGCGAAAATGTGTTTGTTTAAAAATATAGTTATATAATATAGCTACAAAAATTTGTTAACTCATACAAAGACCTTTTCGGAGTTCTTTGTACAAGCACAAGAAGCTCGTACAACAAAATAGAGTCGGCTAATAATAGTCCACCACTTAATTTTCTGGTCCTCCAATTTGGGATTTCACCCCTCCCTCAACTCTGGACCTTAGGAAACTATTTGAGATATATTTAGTTTATCGGATCGGATGCAATTCTGCAGCGTAGTTTACATTCGCCTATAATTAACCACCGTCCTAATGACTATTACACAAGAAACGCGTTTTAAAGCACGCGGTTCTCATTCAATTAAATGTAAAAGTGTTTTTTGTAAAAATAATCTGTTGAAAACGTACAATTTCCAACTAGAAATGGAACGCATTTGTCAACTCTAAATCTTTTAGCCATAGCCATGAATGAATGAGTTTAAAGTAGCATTTAGTTCGAATAAGTTAAGTGAAGGAACCGAAAACATGCAGATTTTCCTGAACATTTATTCAGTAAAAGCTTATTTATACAGAGTAGCAAATTTATAACAAGGACTAAGTAAGTATACATATGGTCTAATCAGTACAGTTCTCAAAATTAACACTTGCTCGTTGATAAATAAGTGCCAGTATCACAGCCTGTACAAAATACGAATTAAACTAAATTTTTCCCCGGCCCCGGCCATTTTTTGACCGGGGATGCTCAAAAATGGCCAGGGATTGCCGGGGCCGGGGCCCCGGTCGATCACTACTTGTAACTCATTATACTGTAGAATATCACATTTACCGCATTAATTTAAAGGACATTTACATAAAATTATGAGGGAGGTAATTTTCAACCCCAATAGGTTTGTCCGGATAAATAAGGGACGTTCAAAGTTCAATGAAACAGACGATTACATGATCCGAAATAATTGGTACGGATGTAGGAGGGACATAAACATTAGTGAGGAGCGTACTTATAGAAACGATAGAATATGGTATTAGTGAAAATCTGTTGAACACAAGTTTGGTCTTTTTACTGATCTTAGTTAAGCCTTAACGCATTTGATCAAGTACCTTCCTTTATAAAAATTATCTAATCACAAATATTACTGTATCACAGAAATCGAACTACTTTCTATATTCACTACAGGCGACGATCGGATTGGACAACAGTTAAGAGGCTGACGTGCGATTGGTAGGAAAAAGCGCAAAACTTTGTTTTTTAGACTTCTGCAAAATCCGTCAGCAGCAAATCAAATTGATTCGTGCTAAATTTTCTAGCATGACTGGAAAAATGACATATAAAAGGAAGATGCAATGCTCCCGCGCGCATTGTTAAAGTTTTTACAATGTACGTACTGATGGGTGAATATGTAGAATCGCTACGTGGTGGGCACATGTATCAGTGAAGAAGCGGAAGGCACCGACGGCCAGGATGAGTTTGAGTGTGCTTTTGCCAGCAAGCATTCTTTGAGAATTCGAGTATACCCATATAGAAAGTCCTTGGATTCGTCAATTTCGGCTAATACCATGAAATCTGCTGCCCCTTAACTATATCATATTTTCAACAGATTAGCAGCTAGAACGTTCCGGTTTTTTTATCCGCGCCCGAAAATCTATACTGCTACTGATTTCACTCAACTTGATGCTCCAATCGCACTACGCTAATTGATAATTGTGACAAAGGCCCGACGAACTGGAGGATTAGAATAGTGATTGGTGTAAACAACATGATTTCTTAATCATTAAGTTGAGCTTAGCACTGGCTTAGGCTTAGGCTTAGTTATGTGCCTTCAAATTGGTGCCAGGAGATGATGTAAGCCTGAGTCAGATGGGGCGAAAATTGCGGAGCGAGCGAAGCGAGCGAAGCAATTTTTGCCCCATCTTTGGCTTAGGCTTAGATCATCCCCTGACAGCAATCTGAAGCCTCAAACAGCGCTTTTTGGGCTTCTAATCATCAGGAGCAGCACTATGAACCCAAGACATGCCCTGAATCAAGTTTGCAATATGCAAATTAGCCTAATTTGCATACTATGCAAATCAGGCTAATTTGCATATCAAAACCTGGTTTCCGCGGCCAGTTTTGGGTTTCTAGCGATGCTCGCGATGATTAGAAACCCGAAAAATGGCTGTTTTGTAAGAAATTGAAAAATCAGTAATAACGAATATTTTCCTTTTTTTCTTCCTCCATTACTGTAAATGATTTTTACCGAAGTTTTTTGTCTGTAATGGAATTCATCATTTCAGAATTTGTTCTAAAGAAGAGTGAAAGACGTAGAAGAGTTCTACCCACGGTTATCTATAAATTGCAATCTCGTAAATGTAGACTTTGGAAGAAATACAAAATTGGCCGAGATGCCGAAATTTTAGAAAAGTGCAAAAATTTGAGTAAAGAGATAAGGAATGCGACCAAGCAGTTTTTTGCTGATGAAGAAAATAGATTAACGAAATCAAAGGATCTAAAAAACTTTTATTCTTTTGTCAACCGAAGTTTAAAAAGTCAAAAGAAAATCCCACTACTACAGATTGTCGATAAAAATGCTGCACTTGGCGCGGCGCAGCTTAAAGATTAATAATAAGTAAGAATTGAATCGATTCGGCGCGGAGCGCCAAAAATTTTTTGAAGTTTTAACTCTCTAAAAGGCATTTTTAACATTACACAAATTTTCCACAAATGCCAACCAAGCCCAAAAATTTTTTCCATTTCCCAAAATTTTGGTTGACAAATAGATCAAAAAGTGGAAAAAAACGGGTGTCTTAACTATGAACGAAATAACTTCTTAATGTGAAAGATCTCTAAGTATAAAATTATATACAACTGACTAACTACAGTAAGTACAGTAAGAAGGTTAATGTATGGTAATCATTATAACTTGCTGTTTAAGTTTTGAAAATTCTCCTGAATTCTCCTAGATTTTCAGGATTCCACTGAATTCTCCTGACATTTTAAAATTCTCCTGCATGTTTACAACTTCTCCTGAAAAGCCGATTCTCCTGTTCCTGAAAATTTTAGATTCTCCCGAATTCAGGAGAATTCTCCTGCACCTGGCATGGCAACCCTGTCAACCATCACCGTAAAAGAGGAAAACTACAGTAAATAATAAGTTTTGTCAAAATGCACAACCTGGTCTGCTTGCTTCTCCTTGATTTACAGATCCTGACACTAACCTACGCTTTTTCGCTAAGTGAGACGGCGTTTCAGTCAGAGCGGACGATCATTCCCCATCTTCCTAAAATAAAGAATTTCAGCGGTTTCCGCCCATTTTTGGTTTAAAGCCTCATGCCGAACGCTTCAGTGAGCTTTGCACTAAATCTGTGTACACTAAGTCTGTTTTTGGAAAGAAAAAAACTACAAAAGCGTCTCAAACTAATAGGGTGAATGCGATGCATCGAGTTATATGAAGACGTAATGCAATTGTTAAGCCGCATTACTGCATTAAAACTTTAAGCCGCGTTTGATGCCTGACGTTTGCGAATAAATTCGATAGAAAACTACAGTTGAATGAAACTAACTATAACGATAGTCTACAATTTCATGAAACCTTGCGCATGGAAATCAATTCTAAGAATTCAAGCAAGTAGCTACAGGAAGTGGATTCTATGCAGTCCACCACCCTAATTCAATCCAGCATTGCAAAACTTCATATGCTTATCACTTGCTATGCACAATATTGCAATTCTTGCTTCGGTCTAAACCGCTTTTTTATCGATTTGCATTGATACAAAAATTGTGACCCATGCTCAAGGTCCCGTGAAATACACTATACGTACTTTCTTCAAAATTTCAATATTTAGAGAAAATTTACAAGCATACCTACACATTTAGAAAGAACACAAATGTCCGCTCCATTTATGTAACTTCGAGGTTTTTGAAACATTTGAAGTGACTACAAGCAAGTGTTCTAGACAAGCGGTCAGTACGCAAGAGGTGGGGACGACTGCTCCCTAGCCCAGACTAAAATTTAGGAGAATAACATATTGCATAATAAATATTGAAAATTAGCATCCTTTTATCCGAAAATCTCAAAATTTCAGGCGCATCGCCATTTTCCATAAGTTTGTCTCATGCGCAACCAAAAAACGTCATTTTTCACAGCGAGTTAAAAGAAAATAAAATTTGTTGTCGAAAAATTCGAATCCTTCGAGTTCAATGGACGGAGCAGGACCGGAAAAGTCAGAAAGTGCACACTATATTCTGCGTACCGCCGAGCATGTCCCGAAATATACGGTCACAAATTTTCAGACCGCACCGCCCCCACCTTAAAAAAATCCTGCGTATGCCACTGCATGTATGTATACATATATATGTAGGTACTACATTAAAACTTATTTTTGAAAAAATATACATAACTTGTCGCAACTATTACATATATATACATATATACAGTGCTTAATGCGTACGTAGCTATGTGCGCATACGTTCCACACAATAGTATTGAACATGTCATAAGAAGCGAACGCACATTTTTAAGTTAACGCATGAATGCTTCGATTTCCTCAACCGTTCTAGGCAAAGGCGTCAGATTTTCAATGCCATTTTCAGTTATGAGTATGTCGTCTTCTATCCTGACCTATTTTGACAAAACGGGGGACGAATAAACTTTAAACGCAGAGAACATAAAAAATATTGTTCGTTCTACGTATGAAAGTACTGTACTTTCATACGAAGATAAATCTTTCGACTGATATTAGATTTGAAATGTTTTTCGGAAAAAAATCATAATTCCTCATTCAGCGAAAGGTAGGTAACAAAACTATCGCTGCTTAAAGCGAATAATTTCGAGACCATAAAGGAATCACACGATAAACACGATGTTTTTTCAATTCACTTCCGAGCTGATTTGTAATTCAGTATTGATACAAAAATGTAACTGTGTCGCAATTAAATAATCCGTAAAATTAGATTGTAAAACGAACGAGTAAACAAAATACATCAAAAGTAAAAAATACATAAGAGCGCAGTTTCTATTTTGTTGCATATGCGATAGTCGTGACGTGAGCAGTAAGAAATCCAAGTGTAAAGCAGCGCATTATACACGACGCTTAAAGTGCTGATAGCTAATCCTAGCGCATTCAATCAAACTTGCAGATGGGATTGGGATGATAAGGAACATACCTGGGCGTGGAGAGGGGTTTGGGGGGTATGCATCCCCGAGAAACCAAAATACCCCACCCCCCAGAATTCAAATTTTGAATTTTTTGTTTTTTTCGCAATTTTTTGATGCCAATGAATAGTGCTCAATGAGAAACGTTGAAAAATGGTGTTTTTTCGCCATAACACAATTTTTAAGGGCATTTTTTGACCTTTGGAAAAATCTTGCACCCCCCAGAACTTTGGTGCCGCCCACCTATGGATGGGAATCTCCGGACCCCCGAGAATGAGGCGGACCCTTCCCCACAAAATCGATAGTCCCCCCGTATTAATTAAACTTTCGGCGCTTTTATAAAATAATGATATCTTACCAAAGCATCTATTCATGCAAAATAATAAGCACTATTTTGTGATTCTTTTATTTATGGATCCAGTTTATTTCTCACGGTCTCTTTCCTATACATTTGTATGTACGTCATTTCACGAACTAAGTTTATGTATTCTACATATAATTCATAGATTTAAAAAAGACGAAAATTTTATTTGAAAGATATACGATCAGTGTTTTTGTACAAGGTCCGTTTGTATATGTACAAAGATGGTCCCTAAAAGTCTTTGTAATTTTGTACACACAAATTTTTGGGTACTATAATATAGTACAGTATCGATTTTACTGTGGTAAAAACAGAGTTGTTCGACCTTTGGTAGTGTATTTCAGCTAATTTCTGGGTTTCTGAGGGCAAAATTCATTTAGAAGCGTCTTAAAAGGGCTCGAAGCGCCGAAAAATTTTTCCATTTTTCCTTTTAAAATGCAATTTCTGCCATTATAAATATATATAGAACACACAATTAATCATTTCGGCACGAAGCCCCGAAAATTTTTGCGAATTTCAGACCTTTTTTGCAATTTTGGTCATCCCAAAAATCTTTGTACGTGTACAAAGACGGCCCCAAAAAGTTTTTGTACATCGGGAAAAATCTTTGCCGAATACAAAAAAAACCGTGTGTACGATAGGTATTACTTACGCCACCAAAAGTCCTAAAGCGACTTATCTCGCTCTCGACCATAAATTTTGAGGTCTTTGGATCTTTCAAAGCGGCATCTATGAGCTAAAACATGCATCATTTCATTTGCTGACAGAAATTAGGACGAACAACGCATTTCGCATTTTGAAGGGACATCGAAAATATGTCGGAAATAAGCCAGTTTTTCGATAATCGAAAAATTTGCCCGATGTCCAATTAAAAACAAGATAATATTAATTTAGTTCTTGGTTGGAAGTTCGGAAACAACGAGAAATTTCCAAATTGAGCAATATGGAAACACAATGATTTTAGGGGGTTTGGGGTTTTCATACCCACAGAATTCGAAATTTTTACAAAGTTTCCAAAAAATTTGTGGACAATATGCTGTTTAAAGCGTTAGTTTGTCATCTATTTGTTCGAAAATGTGAAATTTTTGGTACTTCGCGCCATATGCTCGTTTCTGGACCATATTCGTTCAATTAATTTGCATTTTTTAGAGTTTTTGCAGAATTTTTTATGTTTATAAGCTCTAAAAAGATAGAGCGTGGTCAGAAACCCCGAAAAACGATTTTTTTGACGCGTATCCACGATTTTTGAACCTCAAAAATGAGATTATTAAATTTCACCCTTCCCCAGTTCTCATGCTGTGCATGTCTGGAATGGGCCCGTCCGATATTTTCTTACACAGTCTTTGACTGAAAAGTGGCTCGTTTTTAGCGCACAAGAACGATCTACATAGCCAATGTGAATATAAGACACGTGGTTAAAAGACGTACGGTAAATCAGACTACGAATTAGAGGGGACTTTAGTATTTCAGGCAGAATCCCAATCAGAATCGAACCTTCCATCTCTCTTATTTTCAATTCAGAATAACTCGCGCTGAATTTTCCGTCAGATAAAAATTTCCACCCACTCTTAGTGTAATTCCGATTTATAAACAACAATGCGCATTTTTACGCTCTAACAAAATATTAATTGTACTCGGAGGGATCTTTAAAAAACTGAGATTTTTGGATGTTAATTGCAAAATAAGCTATCCACTGCTTATTCCTCCAGAAAACTATTGACCATCTGCTAGAAAACTACTAAAGTGCTTCAATTCATCGTCTGCGAAAGTGTGATCGCTTGATCCGGAAATTAATTTGGATTTAATATACGTATGTACAACATACATGAATGCGAGCCAACGTTATTCGAAAAGGTGGACAATTTTATCCAAACGTCTTGATTCTTTTCCAAAAAAAGGATATTCAGAAATACTAATGCTGAGACAAGTTCAAAGGCAATGCCAGCTGATTTACACAAAAATTCTAACCTGAAGAAATATGCGATTTTCTGTAATTATGTACGTATAAAAGCTGGTTTTTGAAAAGTTTTCCGTCGTTTTTAGCTCTTTTATACGGTTGCGCACATACCTGGGCGTGGGGGGTTTGGGGGTGTGCAACTCCCAGAAATAAAAATACCCCCTCAGAATTCAATTTTTTTAAAAATTTTGTTTCTTGTTATTTTTGATGCTAATGGATAGCGCTCGATGAGAAACGTTGAAAAATGGTGTTTTTTCGCCATACCACCATTTTTAAGGCCATTTTTTGACTTTTGAAAAATTCCTGCACGCCTCTAAAGGGCTTTGGTGCCGCCCACCTACATTTGGTTGCACATGACAAGATGAAGACAAAATAAAGAAAAATGAGAGTTTGAGCAAGTTACCGTGTCTATGAAATAACAACCCGGTTCTACAGTAATCACCATACGAGGCTCTAACGTGCGTATTGTTCTTAAATTCCTCAGGCTAGGAGCATCAATACGGCAGCATTCCTAAAAATGCAACAGTCAAATATAACGAAACGACCATTCGGCAGCGCCGAAATTCATGGAAGCGGTCAAAGAATTTTCAACAGTCAAGAATGACAAAAAAATAGAGAGCAATAAAACATTTTTAGACCATTCTCATCGAGCTCTTTTCATTAGCATAAAAAATCGCTAAAAATTCCCAAAAACTGAATTCTGAAGGACTGTAGGACTTTTCATGCTTTCGGGCGGGAGGAGCGAGCCCCATTCACAGATAGCGACTCAAATAAGGATTTGGAGCATACAAGCTCATAGATGGTGAGGGGAGTATTACCCCCGCTGAGGGGTCAGCCAGGCAGGTACTGTCCGGCGATTTTGGGCTGATATATCGGTTTTTGCATCATTTTTGAGGTCAAAAGCAGTAAAAATGTCTGAATGTTTTCGGCGCTTCACGCCGGATAAGTACTTTGATATACTTTTAATTCAAACGGCGCCCAAAATTGATCAATTTCTGTATTTTCAAAGTTAAAAGTGATATAGTTCAGTCGAAATGAACTAAAAATCCTTTTAATATGCCATATAACCACGGAAAAACGTTTAATAGGCTGTTTTGACCATTTTAGTCGTTTTAACAGCAAAAAAACCGTGAACGTTAAATTAACTGTTTTGGATTTCTATGATTTCACCTCCCCCTTTGCCAACCCTGACCTTGTGCACTCATGATTGTGAGTGGTATCAAATCTGTTGCAAACGTCTAGCATTACAAGAAATGACGATGCTTGGCTGACCCGCATTCGCCTCTTGCAGACCGCGAATTTTTCTACAAAAAATACATCACATAGTACGCATGTTATTTGCGATAAGTGGGTTTTCATTCATTTTAACTCAAAAATCTAAAACAAGACGGTTTTCCAAATCCTATAAATTATTAATTATTTGCACCGCTTCAAAGTGAAAAGGTTGACTAACAAAATAAGAAGATGAACAATTATCATTTTATCATGTATCGTGCTTACCAGTATTTGACCTGATTTCATTGACATTGCAATAAACATTGAATTTGATATCAAGCTATATGATCTTAATTTAATTTCATCATTGTTAAAAACTGCAGATTAGAAACAAACCGCTGATAAAAACGCATCTTATTTGTATATTTCCAATTCTTAATAGAGTAGATTTCCTGAAAAATAAAGCTAGAATGAGCTACATAAGCATCTCATCCAAAGAGCGATAAAATCCATACCTATATACATTTCCTAAGACGCTTATAATGCTATCTGAAAACTGAAAACCACATCGAGATAAACAGGCAATAGCAGCCCAGTTCATAATTTATTCTTTCTATAGAAACTGACCATTTTCTGATTCAAAAAAATTAAAACAAATTTTTTTATGTACAGAGCACCTTGAAGTTGCATTAAGAGTACTTGTTTTATGCACTGTTTCGCTTTAATCTACTTTTAACCCAAAACTAAGTATCACGATCTGAGCCAAAAATTGAACACTGATTTGTAACTAAAAATCAATTTTTCAAAGCTTTTGCAAAAAAAAATCGCGTGTCCGTCGTGCCCCTAAAAAATTCGCCGGACATACAACTCGTTGGTGAGATACACGCATATGTACACGTGTGGCACAGATTAGCCGTTTGGAATTCGGATTTTCGGACTACGGATTAGAATTTAGGTCATAAAATTTTCAAGAAATGCTGAAAAATTACGAAAATTATGTATCCTAGCAGTTCGTTCCAGATTTTTTGAAGCGAATACCGCATTTTAAGTACGTTATATCGACAGTGCTTGAGTGAGAATGCGATTCTCAGTGTGAACCCGCTTTTTTAAGTCCGGCAATGTTATAAAAAACTAATTGTATATTAACTCCTTTAAGATTTATTGCACTGCACGAAAGGGGCAAGAACCGCCTTTCTGTTCATGTCTTTTGTATCAAGGTGAATGACTGGGGAATATTGTACTAAGTATTAGCTAGCCTTGTACTTTTTGATATCCACCGACATCGTGCACATCCAAGCCCATGAAATGGCCGAGGCCGTGGGGCATAAATACGGCGCCCAGGTGAACAGCCATCATTTCGTCTACGTCGCCTTTCAGCAAACCCGCTTTGGTCAAGTGCGTTAGAATTACTCGTTGAGACAATAAATGCATATCCGACCATTTAACGCCTTTTAGAAATGTCAAACAATCCGATATTGAAATTTCAAAAATCGAAAAAAAATTTAAAAAATTTAACAAATCAAAATTACCGCCTTCAAAAAGTACAAGTAAAAAATGCTTAAAATATGTTGACATTAGACTGTTGTGATGTAGTCAGTGTTTTTTTTTGTACAAGGTCCGTTTGTACATGTACAAAGATGGTCCCCAAAAGTCTTTGTACATTTTGCACATGCAAATTTTTGTGTACTATAATATAGTACAGTAGCGATTTTAGTGTGGTAAAACAGGGTTGTCGATCTTAGGTAGTGTATTTTAGCTAATTTCTGGGTTTATGACGCTAAAAACTACTAAAAATTATCTGAAAACGGCGCGAAGCGCCGAAAAATATTGACATTTTTCCATTCTAAATGCAAATTCTGTCATTTTAAAGATATATAGGACAAATAATTTATCAGTTCGGCGCGAAGCGCCAGAAAATTTTGGAATTTTACACCTTTTTACAGTTTTTGTCTTCCTAAAAATCTTTGTACATTTTGTACACACAAAATTTTTGGGTACTATAATATGGTACAGCAGCGATTTTAGTATCGTAAAAACAGAGTTCTCCGACTTTTCGTAGTGTGTTTTAGCTAATTTCTGGGTCTCTAAGGGCAAAAATCACTAAGAATCGTCTTAAAACGGCGCGAAGCGCTGAAAAAATTTGACATTTTTACTTTTGAAATGCAATTTCTGCCATTATAAAGATATATAGAACACACAATTACTCATTTCGGCGCGAAGCGCCGAAATTTTTCGGATTATAGACCTTTTTTGCAATTTTTGTCTTCCCAAAAATCTTTGTACATGTACAAAGACGGTCCCGAAAAGTCTTTGTACATCGGGAAAAATCTTTGCCGAATACAAAAAAACCGTGGATGTAGTGGAGAAAAAACACAAGCGATCAAGCGATTTGAAATTAACTCCCTCAGAATGGAAAAATTGGAATTTTTCGGGAAAAATGAGGCAAGATGTAAAGGCCAAAAATGGATGAAAATTCAAAATTTCCTTCAAAAGTGCTTGAAATTTACCATGAAATGATAGATAACCAAGTTTCAACGCTATTCTAGCGTTAAAATATATGTGACCCCCAGACCGGATGACCCCTCCCATATCGTCTATGCTCTGTATGCTGTGTGAATGTGGTGTCACGTTGTGTTGTGCATTATGTGTTTCATATGTACTTTGTTTCATTTTTTTAATTTTTTGCATCTTTTTCAGCTTTTCATATCTCTTTCATAATATTTCATCATCATTTTTTCATGTGTTTCATCCATGCTGTCCATTGCAAAGGGTAGAATTTTTACGAAAACATATCCACTCACTCGCCAATGTACTCAACGATTATGATGCGAAAATCAGATTTGGATAAGTCTCTTTAGTCAAACTCATACGAAACGCATGAAATCTGACAGATTAGCAAAAAAAGCGTCCATTTCTCTAAACCTCGTTTTGTGGCAGCCTGTACGGCCAAATTGGCTGCTAAAACAGCTTCATAGATCGTCCGTTGATCAGGCGTAAATTTTCCACTGGCCGGAAAACTCACAGTAATGTCAGAAGCGTAGCAGCAGTATTCGGCACCGAAATCAAAAAGACACATATCGCCATGGCGAATTCGTTTCGCATTAGGATTAGCAGCATGGCCGTAATGAAGATAGGAGCAATTATTTCCACTGTAACAAATACCGAAGCCAAACTAATATAGGCGTTTTTCACACTTACATATGTGAAGATAACAAAATTATGCGGCCATTCAAGCTTTTGTACGAGGGTTGTCCCAAAAGTTAGTTTTAGCTGTGTAATAACCTTTTCTGCATAAGAGATATCAACATATGGTTTTTTGCACATGGTGACGCAACTTCTGCTTTACATTACTAAAGTCACCATTTTTTCTATATTTTTCCGCCTTTTCTAGAAAAATATTTTAAAACACCTCACTTTTTTGGGTATGAAAAACAACTTTTATCTTGTCGCAGCTTAGGCGCTGATTAGCATTTGATCTCAAAATTTCGGTAAAACAAAGACACTTTGTGACTCTCGTTGATGACTAGCAAAAATCCAATTGTGAATCATTTTCATTTTTAGTGCTGCATTTTTGCTAAAACTCAATTTTTGCTGATTTTGACAAAAATTGCTTCATCACAGATGCACGTTTTATGAACAAAAAACATTCTAAAAAATGCTTTACAACGTTTAATTCTCTCAGCTGAAATATTGACCTTATTCATTGAAGAATAAAGTCATGGGTCCTTCTGTTTAGGGTTATTTTTGTCAGTATTTTTAATAAATTTTTAAACAAAATTGTTTCACTGGAAAGCGGAAAAAGATAAGAAGAAATGACGAATTCAGAGGTGTAAAGCAGAAGTTGTAGAATAACGAGCGAAAAACCGCGTGTTGATAATTCTGATAGAAAAAACTTATTAGACAGCTAAAACGAACTTTTGGGACAACCTTCGTAATTAGCAGATACATAAATTTTGACAAAATAATTGAAAATTCAATATTTATGAGCAATATGAGGAAACTAATATAAAAATCGAAATAAATAATGATACGAAACGTGTAAACTTACATTATCTTAAATTCGGTATTAGCCTGCAAGTCTTCTCTTTAATATCACTTTAATGAACGATCAAACCGTTTGAGACAAGAAGATACATAATATCACGAATTTACGATAAGAAAGATACCAATTTTATGCAAAAAAAATGTTTGGAAATAAGACCTCGTGTTCATTGAAATTTCAGCATTTCCTTCCAAATTCATACGCCTAAAATAGCTTTTTTGGAACCAAAATGATTCTGATTTTTGTCAGTATTGAAGGGACTAATAAATTGCGATCTAAGAATACAGATTGTAGCCTTCACAATATACGACTATCCCGCAATTCCAATCTACTGTCATGATACGCCTTCAAAAATACAGTATTTCATTACCTGGCCGCTATACAGTCGTATGCAACAAGGCGAGCACCTCCGTTGTAAAAGCAGTGGTGCCGAAATTCGCTGTAAATAGAAAAATATAGATCATTAGCAAGTACATTAGCCTAATAAAACAAACTTGTTACAAGCAAACTAATTAATTGGTTAGCCCGACCTACCTTCTATCGGCAGAATTTAAGTACACACGTCTACCTTCATAGTTGTTCACAAAAAAGTAATGATAAATTGTAACAATTTTCGTATTATATGAAATATCCAAAATGAAAAGGAAGCAAGTACATACGTAAGTCACTGATGAATAGACATGATAAATATCGATCGTTCCAATCCACTCAACAGTATTTTTCTTTATTGAACAGTTCTAGCGGCAATGCTCGCCATATTTTAAAATTGGACAAAAATGAAAACAGTAAAAGTATTTTGAAAAGAAAAATGCAAAATATGCGTTAACGATGGTTATAAACACTGTGCTATTTTTGTAGCGATTTGCCCCATTGGACCCCCAAAATTTGGCTGCTGTCCATTCCTA
Source organism: Mermis nigrescens (assembly GCA_036768485.1). Lineage (NCBI taxonomy): Eukaryota > Metazoa > Nematoda > Enoplea > Mermithida > Mermithidae > Mermis > Mermis nigrescens. The sequence goes on from JAVLUZ010000291.1 coordinate 337,459, forward strand.
TTAAGATTTTTACTTGCATCCATTTAATTTAAAGCATCAAATTACATATCGGGTTTGGCAAATTTTACATTAGACGTCTCACTGAGTTTTATGCAAATGAATAGCTACATAGTCAAGTCACATGCTTCTTCACTCCAATGCACATACCTCTCTAGCTGATATTCGTACAAACCTGGACGGCACGCTTTAAGGACCTATCACAAAATAAAGACTGTATAGATACATATGTCTTAAACAAAGGTACCTGCCTACCAGGGTTTTTTTTGTACAAGGTCCGTTTGTACATATGGTCCCCAAAAGTCTTTGTACATTTTGTACATGCAAATTTTCGTGTACTATAATATAGTACAGTAGCGATTTTAGTGTGGTACAACAGGGTTTTCGATCTTTGGTAGTGTATTTTAGCTAATTTCTGGGTTTCTGACACCAAAAATTACTAACAATTATCTAAAAACGGCGCGAAGCGCCGAAAAATGTTGACATTTTTCCATTCTAAATGCAAATTCTGCCATTTTAAAGATATATAGGACAAATAATTTATCAGTTCGGCGCGAAGCGCCGAAAATTTTGTGAATTTTACACCTTTTTACAGTTTTTGTCTTCCTAAAAATCTTTGTACATTTTGTACACACAAATTTTTGGGTTCTATAATATGGTACAGCAGCGATTTTAGTGTGGTAAAAACAGAGTTCTTCGACTTATCGTAGTGTTTTTTAGCTAATTCCTGGGTCTCAAAGGGCAAAAATCACTAAGAATCGTCTTAAAACGGCGTGAAGCGCCGAAAAATTTGACATTTTTACTTTTGAAATGCAATTTCTGCGATTATAAAGATATATAGAACACACAATTACTTATTTCTGCGCGGAGCGCTGAAATTTTTCGAATTTTAGACCTTTTTTGCAATTTTTGTCTTCCCAAAAATCTTTGTACATGTACAAAGACGGTCCCGAAAAGGCTTTGTACATCGGGAAAAATCTTTGCCGAGTACAAAAAAACACTGCTGCCTACGTGTGTTTTGGCTTTTCTGATTTTTGAAAGAAAAAAAACTTATTTCGAGTTTTAATAATAAACTGTATAATTAGATTTCGAAACAATATTAAAGATTTTATTGAATTTATCATTAAAATCGACAAAATGACAAAATGTTTGTGCTCAAAAAGTAGCCAGAGACTGTGTCTGAAATATCGTAAACGTCCTCTGAGAGGAGGAGGAGGTAACCGACCACTTTTAGGTTGAACGACCTTTCAAATTTCGATTAAAAATAGCGAAAATGCATCTTAAAATGACTTCAGATTTATTTTTTGCACAGGATTCAGAGGATTAAAAGCCGTAATTTTTGAGCATAAAGAAGGGCGACCGATCCTAAAAAATGATATTTAAACTCAACTAATCATGACGTAAATGAGTCGTTTCATTTCTGAAAGAATAAAGCAACCTTAAATCTTTCTCTTAATATTCTGATTTATGCATATTATTGCAAGTCAGCCTATCGTTCCTGCGTCCATCAGATGTTTTGAACAACAAAAATATTCATGAACAAACATTTTGATAACAAAATTGAACAAAAATACCATTTTCAACCTTAAGCACAAGAATGTGAAATACTAGGCCGATAACGTATATAATTGAACCTAAGCTTAGAAACTTATTTCCTTAAGATACCTTACTGCATTTTACATCACCCCTAATCATACATGTACAGCATGGGAATACTGGGGGGTCAGGCCTAAAAAATTTTTAAAAAGTGCCTTTTGGGGCTAAAAAAGAATAAGTACACGACACAAGTCAAAAACACTGTTGTTTGACGTTTCGGGCAATCCTCGTTCTTTCTAGAACATAAAAACATTGAAGAATTTCGTAAATTTTTAAAAAAATCGAGTAAATTGAACAAAATATAGTCAAAAAATGTGTATATGGCGCAAAGCGACGAAAATTTGAATTTTGAGCCAAAAATGAGCTAAAAACGCTTAAAAGGGCACACTTCCTACAATTTTTATGGAAAATTGACAATTCTGGGGGTCGCGGCCATTTAGCGAGGGGAGGGGGGGGTCAGCTACCATTCTAGGGGTCTAAACCCTCCCCAGAACACGTATGCCCCTAACCGTTGCATAGCTAGTTTAGTTTATCTTTACATAGCATAGCAAGTTTTTATAAGTTTAGTGTTAAAGAAGGAAGCCTCGTACTTTTAAATGAGCATCGCAGCTGATTTTGCAAATATATTTTATCACTTCAATTTCTAAATCGGTTTTGTACACCCGTCTTAAAAATAAATTCGAATATTCAGGTTGAATCAGGCAACATTTTGAGCAAGTTTATGAAATACATAAAATGCATACAACTCAGCCATGACGTCGTAAAGAATTGATGTGTCGATTTGGAATCTGTCGTAACGAAATACAAAAAAACAAATATATACCAGATAGAAGCTACAAAAACGAAACTCACTTTGACATTTTATCAAAAACAGGCGCCTTTATAACTAAACCACTGTCTGAATTCTGTCCTTCCTGCGATAATTTAATAGCTACGTGCAAAAGCGATATACAAAGCAAAAGTAAAAAAGACATTTTACCGGAAAATATAAAAAAACGGAAACTAAAAACGAAAACGAATATAATCGTATCATAAATACATGTGTACATTCACATAGGAGTGAGGCGGGTATTACCCCTTAAAGGTCAGTCAGACCGGTACTGTCCGGCGATTTTGAGCAGACGGAACGTTTTTTACATCATCTTTGAGGACAAAAACAGTAATAATGTCAATTTTTCGACGAGTTAATACTTTTATGTGCTTTTTACTCAAAAAGCACCCAGCATTGATCGATTCTCTATTTTTTAGTATTGAAAGCAATATACATAATGCAGTCAAAATGAACTAAAAATGCTTTAGAAATGCGGTATTATCGCGAAAAACGTTTTATATTATTTTCACCATGTTCGTCGTTTGGATAGCAAAAAAACGTGAACGCTAAATTTTTAATTCTGATTTTTCTTTAAAATTCAACTTTTATTCAATTTTATTCAATAAAATTTTTCCTAAATTTTAATATGAAGTTTACAGAAATTCTGGCAAAAGAAACATTTATATCTGACGTACTTGCTCAAAGGGGTAAAAAATTATGTCACTCAAATCCGATTATAGTTATATAGGCATGCATTCCAAAGAGGGTCATTTTACCCCTAACTCAGGGTTCAAGAGTCGAGTCCGCTGTCAGACGATTTTTAAGTATTGAACATTTTCTTGCATGAGTTTTGGGGACGGAAGTAGCAATGATGTTGGAAATTTTCGCCCTTTTGCGCTGGACTAGTACATTTATGTTCCTTTCACCGATAAAATGCCAACAATGAAGTAAAAATAATCCAAAAAAGTCAAAATTTTCGATGAATTGTTATATTTTTACCGATAAAAATGCCGAAACGAGTCAAAATTATATAAAAAATTCTAAAAAATACAGTCTTCCTAATTAAAACATTTCGTATAGATATTTTGATCCTTTTTCGCATTTGACTTGCAAAAAAAGGCCCAAACCGTAAATTAACTGGCCATAAGTTTCGAGATTCCAGATTCCTCCCCTCCTCTGAACACCGGACCTTGGGAAACTATGATTATAGGCATGATACAAGGACTTTCAAATTGCAAATTAGAAGAAGTATACGTTTAAAAAGATTATTGTAAAGACTGGAAATGATTATCAAACAATTATTTTAAAATAGTAATGCGACTAAATTTTTAGGGCATTAAAGACGACTTCTTCTGCACGATTTATTAGCATAATGGACGCTTATTTTACAGAAATAAAAAAAACTTTTGTTAGTTGATTAACTCACTAGCAAAAGGATATACGTTGCACCGAATGCAGTCAAAGTTTCTGCAATCTGTAAAAACGTGATTTGAGTTGACAAGAAAGCGTTTTTTACACCATGTCAATTACTTCATCAGAATAGAAGACCTGATCAACGGCATATTTTTGTCCGAAATAATCTGGAGTCTTTATCCTAAAAACGTGATCACTTAATCTTTAACGCAATTGTTCGTTGACTTGACAATACATAATAACATTAGAGCATTCGGGGTTCCGTGGTCCTTTTAATGGCTGAAGTAGCAATAATTCATAAAAGTTCGAGCATAGGGCGAATAATTCTGAGCGCCACTGAGGAATAAAAAGTAATTACTGAATTGCAAACGGGAAGACAGAATGATAAGCGGATTCTCAGAAAAATGTGTTGATTTCTAAAAACGAAGATCGTAGTGTCAATCGATACTGAAAACATTCAAGCCTTACAAGGAAGCTCTTAGTTCTTAAAACATCATCCTAATTATTATAAATAATTATTATAAAACATAATTATTTCACTAAGCTGACCTTATTCGCATATAAATTATTTAAAACATTCATTTTATTTGACCAATGGCAGTCTAAAGTTTAATTTAAATTTAATTCTTTTGTGAGAACTAGTAGGAATTTAAACACATGTAATCATGATCATTAATCCCTATATCATAAATTAAATATGAAATTTAAAAATTTCAAAAAAATCTATCAATTTTATTTCACACAATCTATCACGCCAATTTACAGTAATACTACTTGCGCAACACAACGTTATACATCTAAGTAGATACTGATTGAAAGCAAAAGCATTTCGGCCGCTTCTTTACATATTTTGAGCCGCTTCAAGCATTTCTCCGCGAAACACACTTATTTATACATTTTGATACGGAAAGGACAGCGGTTAACGGATTCATTAAGATTAAATGAAAGGCAAAAATTGAATGAAAGGCTTTACGTAACAAAAAAGTTAAAAAATGAGGGGAAACCAGACAATAGCATAAATGCACATAGGGGGTGAGGGAAGGTATTACCCCCCTGAAGGGTCAGCCGGACAGGTACTGTTCGGCAATTTTGAGCTGATGGAACGTTTTTTTGCATCATTTTTGAGGTCAAAAGCAGTAAGATTAAAAAAATTGTTCGCGCGAATAAAACTTCTAAGTAATTTTTACTCAAAAAGCGCCCAAAATTGATAACTTTTTGCATTTTTTAGTGTTAAAAGTGTTATAATGCGGTCAAAATGAGGTAAAAATGCTTTTATAATGCGATGTTACCACGAAAAAACGTTTTATACACTATTACAGCAAAAAAAATCGTGAACATTAAATTTACTGTTTTGGATTTTTGGGATTTCAACCCCGCCCCTGCCGACCCTGACCTTGTGCACCTATGGACAATACCATATGTCCTCCTATTCATATGTTTTACTCTCCAAGCCAAACAGCGTAAGTGATTGGTAGTCTTGGAATAAATAAGTATGACTTGTTCCTTCTCACGTCAATCGCTCCGAAAAAATCTGGTTCTTCAACGCCAAAAGTCCAATGAAAAAAAGACTCCTAAAATAGAGGTACAAATTTGGTGAAAATAATGTCCAACTGACATGAAAAACCCTTTTCATCTTAGTATCTTGCATTTAATAAGATACATAATAATAATAATAATAATAATTATTATTATTATTATTATTATTATCATTATTATTAATAATAACGATAATAATAATTATAATAAAATAATAATACTTAATAGCACACAAAACGCTAATCACTGGAAGCAATTTAAAATTGGAATGTGCATACGTAGAGAGTTCATGATCGTCAAAAGTAAATGTAAAAAATGTGTATGAGTAAGAGAATAACATTGCAATTTAGCTAATAGACCGAAATTGATTTCGTAGAAACTTCGATCTAAAAGGGTTATTTACATATGTCATTTTCTACACTTTATTTTTTGACGTTACAATGCAAATTAACGATTTAATAATTTTCCGATGTAATTAGTTTCGTTTGGCCGATGCTTCCACTTTTGAAAAAATGTGAAAAATTTCCAGCCATTGGTTATAGCGTGAACGAGATTAGGCTAGATTAAAATCAAAAGAAGTAATAAACTCGGCGAATTGAAGTCGTAGCTATGGAGAATTACAAATCACCCGATCTCAAGAAATAGTATATCAATTTATAAAAACTGCTGTTTGCAAGTCAATTTATGACAGTTAAGGTCCAGTTTATAAGTAAATCACCTGTCTGAAGGTATAATTTACATCCGTATTATACCGTGGAATGTCGGATCCACCTTTTAATACCACAAAGGCGTCATCTGCTGATAGCTGATTAAGTTTTTTTAGTTTTTCGCTTAATCTTTGCCTGTTTTGCGCAAACAACTGCATAGGAACAGAAAACGTATGATCTCCTCGACTGAATTCGTCTAGTGTCGGCATATTCTAATTGTCCGAGTCATAACCTAAAAAGAAATGTTTTTGAAACTCAGCTAATACACTAATGGACTTTCCTGCCATCGAGCTAACGGTAATGCGATGTTTTGAGCCAGAATAATTATGCTTGTGACCAGAAATGCATAGCATGAGAACTCTGCAAGGTTGACATTTTCAGGTGCATTTTTTTGGCTAGAAAAGGGCGGACACGCGTCAAAAGCATCATTTTGGCGTTTCTGGCGATTCGCCCATCTTTCTAGTGCTTAAAAAAACATGAGGGAATTTCGGAAATATATTAAAAAACTTAGAGTAAATTCAACAGAATATAGTCAAAAATGAGTATATAGGGCGCGAATCGCCAGATAATTGACTATTTATGAACAAACAGATATGTATAGCAAAAAACGCTTAAAACAGCGCCGTTTGTACGAATTTTTTAGAAAAGCGCAAATTCAGGATAGAAAAATTTGGAGGGCTGAAAACTTTTCTAGGGAGGGGTGAAACTAACCCTGTAGTTCTACATACAAGGTGCGTGATTTAGAGGGGTTAACCTCCAGAATAGTTAACCTGACCCTGCAAGATGCTGCGACTCAACTCCATCCCGCAAAATTTTCAATTTTATTAGCTGCAGATTATGTAATGCTACTTGGGTTTTTCGCATTTAATCTTTCCAAAACGTTTAGGTACGTTTCTAAATTCTGGAAATGGAAATGACAGGTCATTAAATTAAATTTTATGATATGCTCAGCAGCTCGAAAAATTTACTTCAGACAATTTTAAGGCTTAAATTCTAGGATTCTCATGTTGGACTCCAAACCTACCTTCCAGCTAAGCTAAATGAAAAAAACGTGCTGAATGCATCTCACTTGAAGATTACCAAAAAATAAGCTTTCAATTTGAATCGTAAAGTACAAAGACGAAAACTGCCTTTTCACCAATTTACATAGTGACCTTTCAATCAAAAAATCTCTGACACATCGTTTGTAGATAAGATGACCTTCCAATAACTACATGTTCTTGCTCTATCATATGTAAGAGCGTATTAAACATTCACAAAATGCACTTTACAATAGCGAAAAGCAAGCTGTGCGAAGTCAGGTAGGCTGAAGGTTCTAATCGAAGATTGTAAACTATGTATTATCCTTTCAAGAATCAAGCTAATAAGCAACTCGATTGTAAATTGGAAGCGGATGTGTACTTTAGAAACAAAGGCAAACCATTTCAAAAATTAATTCGGCAGCCTTAGCCGATCATCCGTATTTCATTGGACTCGAGTCGCCCAAAGGTAGGACTCATGTTGCAATGAGAAAGCCAACTAAATCATAAGCATTGAAGTACGGGTTTAAAGTACGGTTTTTGTATTCAGCAAAGATTTTTGTCGATGTACAGACTTTTCGGGATCGTCTTTGTACATGTACAAAGATTTTAAGGAAAGCAAGAAGTGTTAAAAAGTCAACCCAGTTTCCGTGACTGAATACCACTTCAGAGGGAGAAATTTTGCCGGAAACGGGGTTAGAGGTGTTCGTTCACCCTGATGGGCCCTTAAAATCCCCAAAAATTTACGGAAATGAGTGATCGTGTTCTGTTATCTTTATAATACCTAGCAGGAATTGCATTTAGAAAGAAAATGTCACATTTTTCGACGCTTCGCACCGTTATCAGACAATTTGTAGTATTTCTCGTCAGAAACATATGTAAAATTTATCTAAAATACACTACCGCACGACGAAAAAACCCTGTTTTACCCTACTAAAAACGCTACTATATTGTAATTTAATACCCAAAAATTTGCATCCACAAAATGTAAAAAGACTTTTGGGGATCATCTTTGTACATGTACATACAATGATACAAAGGGACATTGTGCAAAATAAAACAGTGGCTTAAAGTGAATATATTTATTTCAGACTTTACTAATTAACGGTCAGGCGATAAGAAAACATGAGTAAGGTTCGAATTATTTCATGGCAAAATAAAACACGCTTAGTCGTTGTTACTGCAGCATAACGAATAAAGGGCGGAAGATGCGAAATTAAATCCTCACACCTCAATGACATTTGATTGGACGATTGGGAAAATTGCGTGCAAAAATGTGCAAAATGAACTTTTGCATCAAAAAGATTTTGTAAGTAAGCAGAAAAACGTTTATGAATATTTTGAATAAAAGAAAAGTTGAAAAAAGATCGAAATTCGCAAAAAACAGTCAAATCGGACAGAAAAAATTATATTTCATCTTTATCTTCTTCTTGCGAAATCACTGTTGGGCACACTGCACAGCATGGCCGCCACCGCCCCTCGTTGAAGGTCCTTCATCGTCCGAATCATTGTACGCTTCACGCCTTCTGCTATCTATAAGAACGCACGATTCACATGATTGATCGAAAAAATAATTTGAAAAAATTTAAAAAAAAACAAAACAGAGCGATTCGTTAAATTAAAATTAAAATCAAATTGGGATTCATTTAAAAAATTTAAGAAAAATTGTTTAAAATAATGAAAAGAGCTTTCGTGCAAAACTGACGGTGTCAAACAGTACTATTTTATACATATTCCGGTTAAGTACGTTTTTAAATGCAAGAATTATAATCCGAAGTTTACGAGCAAGACCATTCTACAGTGTGCATGAGAATTCTGGGGGAGTGAAATGTTAAAAAGCCTCTTTTGATTCGAAAAATAGTGGGTACCACACAAGGGCGTGGTGGGTTTGCACCATACCTGGGCGTGAGGGGTTTGGGAAGGTATGCACCCCCACCCAAAAAACAAAATACCCCCAGAATTCAATTTTTGAAAATTAGTTTTTTTCGCAATTTTTCGATGATAATGGAAAGTGCTCGATGAGAAACGTATATACCATTTTTAATGCCATTTTTGACCTTTGAAATAATCTTGCACACTTCCAGAACTTTGGCGCCGCCTGTTGCGAAACGTCGCAAATTATTTAGCAATTATCATGATACTGTATGTATGAATGTTTATAATTTTACGATATAAACGGTCTGATTGATAAAGTATACGAATTAGAATATACACACACATTAATATGCATGTGCAAGAAAAATTTAACGATGATTAGCTTGAATAATTCATGCGTGAGCTTACGTGACAAAGCAAGAATTTGTCACAGTATCAACCTTTCGTACGTAAAAGTCAACCGCTAACCTTTAACAACCTACGTCAATGATCAAGTTTTGCTTTCAACCAAATCCGGTGACACGTCAATCATACGACCCACGCGCACAAGCCAAACCGAGAAAAGGGACCTGATTTACAAATTTTACGTGACACTTTTGAGCTTAACCTTTAACTAGATTCACGAAATTTGCGAAGCTTGACCTTTAAACTCGTTTATATATCCTCTGTACAACATAACATTTCATTCTTTCATTAATTGATATTATTGTTGCTACCATCGTTGGCGTTAATTATTAGAGCAACGGTGAGTCTGATTATTGTAGTTATTAGTAAAAGTAGCAACAAAGTATTTGGCGCTCTAACGGTGGGCTCGATTCACGATTAAAATTCGATTCATTTTGGAAAGTTAAATTTTTGGTGAAAATAATAAAATGGCAAATCAGAATTTTGTGTCTCGATCTATGCCCATTCGTCAGTTGATAGATTTAGTGAGTGAGAAATTAGCTTCACAAATTCAGGAAACGTCTGAGATGAGTGAGCCTGGAATAAATAAGGAGCTTTCTAATTCAGAAAATTGTTTAGAATTAGAAAATTCAATTCATTTGAAAAATAATTTGTTAAGTAGAATTAATCAGGCAGTAAATGTTTTGGAAACACAGAACTATCAGTGGGATACGTTGCAGAGGTCTCTTAGTAATAGTGACTTAGAGGAAGAATTGAAAATATATGAGAGTTATTGTCAGAAGCGTCCTAGCTTTATTCAACTTATAGTTCAAGGTAGAGAAATTTGTCTTACCTTGGAATCAGAGATAGTAGAGATTAAAGAGTTAATAATGAAGCTAGGAGGTTCGGCAATAACTAATTTCTCTGTAACGAATAATCCTATGATGAGTTTTGCTTCTCCACAAACTGAAAATGTACGAGTTCAGCTGCCAAAATTGAGTTTACCACTATTTTTTGGTGATCCCTTACAATGGACGTCTTTTTGGGATGCTTACAATGCTGCCGTTCATAGGCAAGAAATTCCTCCAGTCCAAAAATTTAATTATCTATTGAATTGTGTGAAAGGATCAGCATATAAAGCTATTCAAGGAATAGCAGTGACGAATGCAACGTATCCCGATGCTATTGAGATTTTAAAAAATAGATTTGGTGATAATAAAATTATAAAAAGAGGACTTTATTCACAATTAAAATCTTTATCTAAATCTAGTAATAAAACGACAGATTTAAGGAGAACTTTAGAAGGTATTGAGAGAATAACTAGACAGTTACGAAGTTTACATGAAGATTTAGATCAGCCAGCTCTGATGATGTTAGTGTTAGAGAAAATACCCACTGACATTTTGATTAAACTTGGGGAGATGAAAGCTTCGAATAAAGAATGGACTATAGATTTGTTGAGTAAATGTTTAAACGAAATAATTCGGAATAAAGAAGAAGCGTATCAGATTTCTGGTTTTGAAAATAAAATAAATCATGATCATAATTATAGTTTTAATCGTGATAAACGAATGAATCAAAATAAGGTCATAACCGATTCTTTTGTTCATGCTTCGCAGAATAAATCTAAAGCTGTGAATGTTTTAAACTCAGATAACTTAGTTAAAAGAAGAGGAGCATTGATTTGTATATTTTGTGGGGACGATCATTGGAATGATTCTTGTCCGCAATATACTGTTGAACAGCGTAAACAAAAATTAATTGAAAAGAAATTATGTTTTAAATGCTTTAAATCTGGCCATCAGGTTAAAGAATGTAGATTTAATGTACCTTGTACTTATTGTAAAGGTGTTAATCATAATAGAGCGTTATGTTATCGTAAATCAGAAAATAAAGGATTTTACGGCATTAATAAATCAGAAAAGAAAGAGTTAGAATTTACCTTGAATTCTGTTGGTTTCCAGAATGAGAAAGAGAGTGAAAAATGCGACGTTACCCCAGTAAATGTTGTTGATACTTCTTGTACTACATTTTCTGATTGTGAAACACGTGTGATCGAGAATAATAGTTCAGATAACGTTAAATTGTTAACAACGACTGTAGCAGTGATTAATTTAGAAACAAAAGACAGTTTTAAGGTCAATGTTTTTATAGACTCTGGTAGTCAAAAATCGTATTTGACAAATAATTTAAAGGAAAAAATGAAACTAAAGTGTGAATATAAAGAAGTACTTTCGGTTTACACATTTGCTTCGACATCTCCACAGCTGATAGAAAGTTCTGTTGTTAATTTTGGAGTTATGCTCAGTGATGGTTCGATGAAATGCGTAAAAATGAATACTGTGGATCACTTGACGAAAAGAATAAAGCAAGCTAATCTAGAGAAGCGCGATAAAGAATTTTTAACGAAATTTAAGATAAATCATTATTTGTCGAATAAAGAAACTTCTGTTCAGCCTGATATTTTAATTGGAATGGATTATTTCTGGGATTTAATGGAAAACGCTCAAACGATAAAGTTACCATCTGGCTTATACTTAATTACGTCAAAAATTGGCTTCTTGTTATCTGGCAAAAAGGTTGATGATGAAAATCTGTGTTGTGAAAGCCTAAGTGCAATCAGTTTCTCGAATGAAAATTTCGATGAAAAGGAATTTAATTTAGAAAAATTCTGGACGTTAGAAAGCATCGGAATTCACGATTATTCGAATATAACTGAGAATGAAATAGCTCTGAAATCTTTTAATGATTCTATCGAATTAAATGAAATTACTAAGCGTTATCAGATCAGTTGGCCTTGGAGAGAAAATAAAAACGATTTACCAGACAATTTTGGTCTAGCGCTTGGAAGATTTAAATCGGTAGCTAAGAGATTTAAGGAAAATAATGATATATTGCTAAAATATTCGTCAATTATTGACGAACAATTAGAAAAAGGAATAATTGAAAGAGTAACAAAGGATGATTCATATACCTTAAAACATTATTTGCCTCATCATCCAGTTGTCACACCACAAAAAACAACTACGAAAGTTAGAATAGTATACGATGCTTCAGCAAGGTCGAAAAAATCGGCTTTGAGTTTGAACAACTGCCTCTTCCCAGGTCCTGTTATTATGCCAGATTTATGCGGTGTTTTGATGCGGTTTCGATTGAATCCGTTAGCTATAGTAGCTGATGTTGAAAAGGCTTTCTTACAAATTGAAATTAAAGAAAACGACCGAGATGTTACGAGATTTTTGTGGTTTAAAGAAGTAAATAATCCAGAAGTTGAAAATAACATTGAAATCTATCGGTTTTGCAGAGTTCCTTTCGGTCTAAATTGTAGTCCTTTTATTCTGAACGCAACACTGAAACATCATTTGACTATTGCTAAGACTCCATATGCCTTACAAGCCTCAAATAACTTGTACATTGATAACCTAATAACAGGAGTTAAGAATGATGAAGAAGCAGTAAAGTTTTATAAAGAAATGAAGAAGCTTTTTGAGAATGCTAATATGAATATGAGAGAGTGGAATTCGAATTCGAGTGATTTTATGAATAATATATCAGAAAGAGATAGAGCTCATGAAGAATGCACAAAAGTGTTGGGTGTAAAATGGAATACGAATGAAGATACGCTAATGTTTGAAATTCACACTGAAAATAAAGACCTTGCTAAAAATACGAAAAGAGAAATTTTAAAGCAGCTTGCGAGTATTTTTGATCCTTTGGGTATTTTAACTCCATTAACGATGCAAGGAAAGCATTTCATCCAAAAACTTTGGAGAGAAAAAATTCTTTGGGATGAAGATTTATCGGAAGAAAAGTTAAAAGAATGGAATGAACTAATTAATAAATGGAAGAGAGTTTCTAATATGACGATTCCGAGATTAATTCTATCTGCTTCCGAAAATTCCGAATATACTCTAGTAACTTTTGTGGATGCTTCTAAGCTAGCTTATTCAGCAGTCATTTATTTAGTGACGAATAATAGAAACGTGATAAAAAGTGATATTATTTATTCTAAAAATAGATTAGCTCCATTGAAAGACATTACGATACCGAGGTTGGAACTTATGGGAGCGGTCATTGGAAAAAGAGCTTTAGACTTTGTTTCTGAACAAATAGAGATGAATATAAAGAAAAAATATATTTTTTCTGACTCACGCTGTGTATTGTGCTGGCTAAAATCAACGAAACCATTAAGCGTTTTTGTTGCGAATAGAATAAAAGAACTAAAGAAAGATAAGAATTTAAATTTTCAATACGTGAAAAGTAGTGAAAATCCTGCTGACATTACTACCAGATTTGTGAATATTGACGATTTTGATCAATCTCTCTGGTTTCATGGCCCCAAATGGCTCTCCGAGCCAGAAATCAAATGGCCAAATTTTGAAATTACCGATTCAGAAAATGAAACATCAGAATATGAAGTTCATAGCGAAGAAATTGGTGAATCAGTTTCAAATGCAGCTGAAATGAAAGCTGAGGATTGCTGCTTTGATATTAGTAGATTATCTTCTTTTTGAAAGCAAAACGAACGTTGATATACGTATTACGCTTTATTAAGTCGAAACTAAATTACAGAGTTGAGAATTTGCCAGAATTTTTGAGAAAAATAAATACTACGGGACCTTTTACAGTAGACGAATTTAAAGCGGTTGAGACAGTTTTAATGAAACAGTGTCAGCAACGATGTTTTGATGAGAGCGATAAAAAATCTGAGGTGATTTTTCGCCAGTTAGGTGTGAAAAAAGATAATGAAGGAATTCTTAGATGCTACGGACGTTTAAATAATTCTGAGTTGAGCGACGATACTAAATATCCGATTCTGTTGCCTTCTAAAGATCATTTGACAAATTTAATTGTACTCGAAGAGCACAAAGAAAATATGCATTTTGGTATTTCACATACTTTATCAGTTATTAGGAAGAAATTTTGGATTTTAAAAGGAAGAACTACTGTGAAGAGAATTTTGAAAAATTGTCTTATTTGCAGGAAGTATACAGCAGGCCCATTTAAGCAACCGTTATTTGCTCAGTTACCTAAGGAGCGAGTTAATAAGGCAACGCCTTTTCAGTACATAGGATTAGACTATTTTGGTCCATTTAAAATTAAAGATAGTGATAACGAAACAAAATATTGGGTATGTCTTTTCACCTGTCTTGTAACAAGAGCAATTCATTTAGAATATGCTAAAAATTTGACCGCAATGACTTTTTTGAATTGTCTCAGAAGATTTATTTCCAGAAGGCAGAAGCCAGATAAAATAATTTCTGATAATGCGGCTCATTTTAAATTGACAGAAAAGGCTATTCGTGATACGTGGCCTGAACATCTACCTGCAGAAATAAGAAATTATTGTTCATCAAAGGGTATTCGTTGGGTCTTTATACCTGAATTTGCACCATGGGAAGGTGGTTTCTATGAACGATTAATAGGAACAGTGAAGCAGGGACTGAAACGCTCAATTGGTAGAATTTCTCTGAGTACTGAGGAATTTTTGACGCTGTTAACTGAAATCGAAGCAGTTGTAAATTCACGTCCTTTGATTTATGAAGTGAATGAATTAGACACTCAAAGTTTGAGACCTATTGATCTTATAAGTCCAGGAACAAAAATTGGTACTCCAAATTTAGAAGAAGATCACGATGATCCTTACTTTACACCACCATTTGAATTGAGTTCAACCAAAAATTTAATAAATTATTGGAAAGAGACTCAGAGAAATTTAGACATATTTTGGAATATTTGGCATGATAATTATTTAACAAGTCTAAGAGAAAGATATCAAATAGATCATAATCATCCTCGAATTTATAATGCGGAGAATCCAAAGGAGAATCAAATTGTTTTGATTCGTGAAGAAAACGTTCCTAGAGGTTTCTGGAAATTAGGAAAAATCGTAAAATTGAACGAAAGCAAAGATAATATGATTCGATCAGTTAATGTAGAAACGATTAATAAACGCGTCATTAAAAGACCAGTTAATGCATTATATCCGTTAGAAATAAATGACGTGGATGATGAGGATAATAATAGAAATGATAGAAATGAAACTAATGAGACAACGAGTCCGAGAAATTCGAGAAGAACGACAACTTTTAACATTTTTGGACACAAAATTACTACTATGTTGCTTTTACTGCTAGTAATTTTCGTAAAACAATGCGATACGAGTGAGGATGAATCATCAAACGAAGACTACCCTTTGGTTCCTCTCTCTGCCTCATTTTTGTCCCAAATAGAAGAATCTAATGTAGAATCATGTTCTGTATCTGATAGTGATATAATTCATATTCAAACGTGTGTTCAAGAAGGAATCATAATAAGACGCTTAATAAATTCTGATAATGTATGTGCAACTAAATTAATGTGTCCTTTAGGACAACATATTAGTGATTCTGGAACATGTAAAAGCGCATGTAAATGTCCGCCATGGGCGACTGGTTGTACTTTCAAGGTTTTGAATAATATTACTCTTCCAAAAAATATGAAAAGAATTTTAGAAAGATCTGTGCCTACTATATGCTCATTTGAATTAACAGATAAATGTTCACAGAAATTGATAACTGGTGAAATGAATCAAATTCAATTATATAATAATAAAACATATTATGTTCAAGATTTACAATTAGCTTATCAAACTGGCACGGATCAGTATTATATTTGCGTGGGGGAGGGCCCACTTACAGTGGGTACCCCAGAATTTTGTAAAAAATTTAATTGTACTGCTTTTGGAGTTGGTCAAAAATTTTGTTACTTTGATTCATACGATATAGTGAAATTTGTGAATGAGGATGGCGAGATTCCGATTTTTGCGTGGGGTTCAGTGAAGGTGTCATATTATCGTCATAAGGATAATATTAATCTGTTTAAGCAAGCGACTTGTGTTACTTGTAAACTTACGTGCATTCAAGGAGGAGTACTTGTAGAATTAGAGGAGTATATTGAAGCCATAGAAGTTTGTGCGAAACCCTATTGTTATTCAATTAATTTTCCGAGTAAAAATCAAGAAATTATGTTTCCACCAGACGTTGAGCTCAAAAATCACGAGTTTTTGTTGAAAATTTGGAATAATGGTGTCATTGTTAAAACAATGACAAAAACTTGTGAAGCTCAACCGTTTTGTGAGATGATTAAATGTATTTTCTGCTTAGAATTGCTCCATAATCCTCATTGTAGTCCAACAGGATACTTCTTATTGATTTGTGCCTTATGCTACATACTTTCGGGATCAATATATTATATATTTAAAATCTCAGTACAGATGTGTAAGGTATTATCATTCGTCATCAGAATATTGATTAAATTATTCCATATACTTTATGTTTGCTGTTTCCGTAAAGTAATTAACAGGACGAATCAAAATTGGCAAAGAAATAGTTATAAAACATTAAATTATAAAGCTTTAATAGTAATTATTTGTTTGAGTTGTATTTTCGTGGTAAATGGTTGCACACAAGTAACCTCATTGACAGCAGAGAGGTCTTATTGTACGGAAGACAGTGAAGATAAATTAGAGTGTGTCATAACGGAAACAACAAGATTATCTTTAGTACCTCAAGGTCAAGACTCTTGTTTATTAATAAAAGATAAAAATGGGAATGCTATTGGTAATCTTGCGATAGAAGTTGAAAGTATTGATCTAATTTGCAAGAAAAATAGTGATTATTTTTCGAGATCATATAAAATGCATGTGGAATCAGCAAAAGTTTGTAATTGGAGAGGTTCATGTTATGGTGATAAATGCATAGAAACGACAGTAGACACGAAAATTGATGAGATTTCAGAGGAAGCTTATAAATATCCTGGATTTACGTATTGTACAGAATCCTGCGGATGTGCGGCATGTAGCTGTTTTTATTGTTCTCCAGCTTGTCTTTTTTATAGAATTTTTGCAAAACCGACTTCTGATAATATTTTTGAAATTTTCTCGTGTCCGACTTGGGAATATAAGGTGGAAATAACTGTAAGAATAAATATGAAGAACGAACAAGAAAAAGAAACTTTCACGTTAATGCCCGGGACATCTGCTGAATGGAAAAATCTAGTTCTTAGTCTTCCATCTATAAGCATGCCACAGATTCCGTTATTAGGAATGCAATTTCTAACAGATGGAAAAAGAGTGTCATTAATAAGAGCATCTGCTTCCGGTCAACCTGTTGCAGGGACAATAGGACAACTACAGTGTCCAGATAGAGAAAAAGCTAAGAAATTTGACTGTTTTTTATCATTTAATCCATGTCAATGTCAAGGAAGAGATAGTCGAGTAGCTTGTACATGCACTGATCAGATTCTTGAATCAATATTTGATAAAAAAGAATTTCTTTTGCCTTTGAATACACATGGAGTGACACTTATTGCAAATGATGAGCTAGTAGCGGCCAAATTTCACCACTTAACTGCTTTAGAGTTACAATTAGATCTGAAAGGATTCCATTTAGTGACAAAAATTCAGAAAAATATGTGTCAAGTTCAGATATTAAAATTTGGTGGTTGTTATAATTGTCTGACAGGTGCGAAATTAGAATATCTATGTAAAACTGATTTTGGCGAAGCATTAGCTCATATATCTTGTGGAGAAACTACGTTTGCTGTAACGTGCACAGCTAGTGGCATTAGTTCTAGTACGATCCTTAATTTTAATAAAGCTAATATTAATGAGAATTGTACTGTGAAATGTCCAGCTGGATTGAGTGAATTTTCGATGAATGGTGTCTTAGTTTATATCGAAAAGGAAAGAATTAATAATTTATCGAATATAATTGCATCAGTGAATATGACAGAAACTGAAGATAGTTATACATTTGACTTTAATTTTGACTTTTTGAAGACGAATTGGATGAAAACAGTAATAAGTGTAATAGTGGCTCTTGTTTTGGTCATTATAACTATAATTCTATTCCCATATTTGCTTCAATTGCTAGGCATGATTTTTCGATTAATGAGATGGCCGAAAAAACGTATAAAATCAAGTAAAAAAATTTGGTAGTCATTAATATGACCAAATTTGTAAAGAAAAATTATGTAATAAATATTTGTACGATATACATGAATTTATTAAAATATATATATGTATATATATCGAAATAAATATAGATAATACAGTCTAATACAGTAACCTCTTTGGGAAAATTGATAGAAGGGTCAATAAGTTCAATCAAATGAATCCTCATAAAGAGTAAAGAGTTAAGATTATTCATTGCCTACATGTTGCAGAATGGAGCTCACAGTAGACTTTCAGTCTACAGATTATTATCCGGTGATTAACTTTGTGAGCAAGCTGCGAAATATAATACGCGAAGAAAAGTACGGCCTTCATACACGGCAAACTGCGAGTCAACGTTTGGCCTTTGAAATCAAAAATGGAGTCGGGCGATGGTCGCTAGAAAAGAAGAAGAATTTAAGCTTATTGACCATATTGAGTCCCATGACGCGAGTATTGCAAGTTGTAATGCGTAGATCAGGAGCAGAGCAACTCGAATTCGGAGATAATAAATATGGAAGAATTCGTTCAGTGAAGATAGATTGCGGAATAGCCGAAGAGAGATTAAGCAGCCTCACAGTAGCAATAAGCCACGAATTAAAGGAAGATGAAGAAATCGACACAGACGAAATGTGCGAGTATTTTAAATTGATGTGCTTGAATGACGACAAAAACAAACAGGGTATTATGTTAATGACGAAAGAAGACAAGCTTAAAGAGTTGAATGACATGGCTAACAGAGGAAATGAAAACCATTCACTCGAAACCGAGCAACGGAATACTTTATATGAAGTGTTATTCGTGTCTACTGGAGCAGGCTTGTATAAGGCGGCTATCGACATGTCGTTGAAGTTGCGCGATTATTTCAAAATTCCAGTAGCAGAAATCAGCGACACGACTGAATTGGAAGCGTATTGTACCATTAAAGGAGTAGTGTTTGGTCGTAACCTGATGAATTGCAGTTTGGGCGAAAGGTGGTGTTATAGCTTACGAAAGGCAGAAAAAATTAGAAAAATTTTGTACGAAGTTCAGAAGGTGATGGAAGCAGTTGATATAAACAAGATAATTATCGGTTTTTGAGGAAGTTTTAAGTACAATTGGAGATATTTTTTGGGCGTTTACACATATACGAATTATTCATACTTTGGGGTTCTTTAAAAGACGATTTATGCTTATTATGCGCATTTTATAGCATTAAATAAATAGTAATCAGAGTCAGGAATTGAGATATAACTTAAATATAATTATGCGTTTGATATTCTCTAAAAGATTGATGCAAAAATGTGTCTAAAAATTAAGGATAGATATCTTTTATAGGAATGTTTCCGGTTATTTGTACGATTTGCGGGAAGTATGGTCATAAAAGCGAGATGTGTTGGCATAAACGCAGTTTAATGAATCACGTACGAAGATGTTTTATCTGCAAGGGTACAAATCACATAGCTTCTCAATGTTGGCACAATAACTGCCGCAAATCGTTCAACATGGGCATTAACCGTCAAAATACTGGGTTTCGACCAAGGGAGAAAAATTTCATGAATTTCGATTATAAGAAGAAAAGTGATTCTAGTCAACTACATAAAGAATGCTACATGTGTCCCTGTGTACAACAAATTAAGAAACAAGAAAATGATATGCAAGGTGACAATAAGGAGAAGAATGGTTACTGTGAAGAAATAGAAGATGAGGAAGTAGAATGTGAAAGGAAGAAATTCTATAATGAAAGAAACTAATATTTTACGTGTGTATTTTTTCTTTTACTTGGGGAATGTTGCGAAACGTCGCAAATTATTTAGCAATTATCATGATACTGTATGTATGAATGTTTATAATTTTACGATATAAACGGTCTGATTGATAAAGTATACGAATTAGAATATACACACACATTAATATGCATGTGCAAGAAAAATTTAACGATGATTAGCTTGAATAATTCATGCGTGAGCTTACGTGACAAAGCAAGAATTTGTCACAGTATCAACCTTTCGTACGTAAAAGTCAACCGCTAACCTTTAACAACCTACGTCAATGATCAAGTTTTGCTTTCAACCAAATCCGGTGACACGTCAATCATACGACCCACGCGCACAAGCCAAACCGAGAAAAGGGACCTGATTTACAAATTTTACGTGACACTTTTGAGCTTAACCTTTAACTAGATTCACGAAATTTGCGAAGCTTGACCTTTAAACTCGTTTATATATCCTCTGTACAACATAACATTTCATTCTTTCATTAATTGATATTATTGTTGCTACCATCGTTGGCGTTAATTATTAGAGCAACGGTGAGTCTGATTATTGTAGTTATTAGTAAAAGTAGCAACACCGCCCACCTATGGTTTGCACCCCCCCCCCGAAGTTAAAATACCCCCGCAGATTACGGTAGATCCGAGAATTCTATTTTTAGTAACATTTTTAGCTAATTACCCTATCCTGACCCCCAGAATTGTGGTGCTGCCCATCTATGGTGGGTTGGGTATGCGTCAAAAAATTATTTTCGGCGTTTCTGACGATGCTCTATCTTTGAAGAGCATAAAAACACAAAGAAATCGAAAAAATTGAACTAAATACAGTTAAAACAGGAGTATATGGCGCGCCGAAAATTCGACAATTATGACCAATAGAGATAAAAACGCTTGAAAAGAAGGAAATTAAGTTTTTGAAAAATCGCGAATCCTGGAGAATGAAAAAATTGGGGGAGGGGGTGCGACGTTAGTCAATATCGTACGGTTCGTATAGGTCACTTTTTTGCAAATCCGATAGAACAACATTTTTGTCAATTTCCTTCGCTGCTGCAATTAGTCATAAAATTTACTATAGATTTTCAACATAAAAATACAAACTATTATTTTATTTTTTTCTTCTCTTTTTTTCTTTTCCTCATAATCACGACATATTATTTTTTACTAAAACTTAAGGAAAAAGGAACATAGAAAAAATGCGCTCTAAATAACGTTCTAAGCAAGAAGTATAAGTAATCATCCATTCCAAAATTTGCTAAAGTAAATGTATGCATGCCAATGAATGTTACAATAACACGGGACATTGTCATATATGTTCTAAACGCAAATTTTAAAACATAAGACGCAGTATTTTTGTATAAGGTCCCTTTTTACATATACAGAGATCGTCCCCTAAAATCTTTGAGCATTTTATACACGCAAATTTTTGTGTACTACGGCACAGTTGCACCCTCAGTGCGGTGAAACAGGGTTTTTCCGCCTTTAGTAATGTATTTTAGCTAATTTCCAGATTTCTGACGACAAAAAATACAAAAAATTGTCTCAAAACGGCGCTAAGCGTCGGAAAATTTGGCGTTTCTTCCTTTCTAAATACAATTTCTGCCATTATAAAGATATATGGAGTACACAACTACTCATTTCGACGCGAAGCGCCGAAAATTTTTGGAAATTCTAGACCTTTTTACAGTTTTCTCCCCAAAAATTTTAGTGCGCGTACGAAGACGGTCTCGAAAAGTCTTTGTACGTCGGGAAAAAACCTTTGCCGAATATAAATAAGTCATGATACGACCAGACATGCACAGCAGGAAAATTCTGGAGGTGGGTGAAATTTTAAAGTGCTTTTTTGGGCCCGAAAATTTCGGATATGCGCAGTTGCAGATTCGGCCGACCTGTCGTCAAAGACTACTAGGGCGAAATGGAGAATAGATGTATTTTTTGTGATTTTAGCCACTTTATAAATGATTTTCCAGATTTTTCCGGCGCTTCGCACCAGAATAGTATCCACTAATGACATTTGCCGAATTTCTTGGCGCTCTAAAAAGCTACTTCAACGTCAGAAGAGTATTTTTTAGTTCTTACAATGATTTTTAGAGCATCTTCTGGCGCCTTTTGTCGACTTTTGCATTAATTTTTCGAATTTTTCAGTTTAAGAACCAAAATTCGAAAAATTCTGAAATCGCATGAGAAATAATTCTGTTTATCGAAAGATGGCAAAAAGCCGCTACTTTAAGCATATTGGCCGAATTTTTCGGACATTTTGACGCTCTTAGGGAAATTTGATGTTCCGCCCCTGTCAGAAAATCCTAAATCCGCCACTAGATATGCGACGAAAGCATGGTTTTTTTGAGTTTCTGACGACGCTCTCTCTATCTTTCTAAAGCATAAAAACATGAAAAAATTCATTAAAAAATTTTAAAAGGTCAAACAAATTGAAGATAAGTATAAGGCGCGAAGCGCCGAAAATTTGACCCTTTTGAGCAAAAATACAGCTAAAAAGACTAAAAAAACACTTTTTCAACGAATTTTTAGGAAATATATGGAAACTTTTGAAAAATCGCCAATTCTGGGGGAAGATGAAAAAATTTCTGCGAGACCCCCTCCAAGATCATGTATGGATACGACGACGTCCTCTTATAACGCTGGCCTAAAAAACCTCAATAGTTTGAGAGCGCTGATCGTAAAGGATAACTTAGGTATGTGTCTGACCTTATCTCCTCTACAAGAGGCACAGGAAAGCTGGCCTGAACAATGGACATTTAACTAAGTCTACGATTTTAAAAAATCGATCTGTTCTCATGTGTTAAGAACAAAAAACACGCAATTGACGACAATTTCTGACCCTTCTGCAAAACTATATTACTGTTCTCATTTTTACGCCTTATTAGGCATAACTGTATTATTTGTAGAAAAAAATTGAAAAATTTTGGGTTAAACGTTGTTCCCTTGTTAAGACCGTTTTTATCTACAATTGCATAACAAACGGTTACCTTGCGACTCTCTTGAAGCGTGATGTTGTTCAAACGGTATTAGATTCACTTCTTCGTGATCAGCCGGTATATTTTGCTGTCTGGGACGGCTTGGTAGAAAGGCTTCTAATTTCTGACACAAAAATAGCACATCATAAATGTTGTTTTAGAAAAACAGTCAGCAACAGTCAGCATCACCTGCATAGCAAGTGCAGCATACAGTTTATTCGGAAAACATGATACATTTTTATTTTTTTAAAATAAATTTTAGATCACTTCACAAAGTTGATAAAACTTTATACGAATGACTTGATATAATCGAAAATTTTTAGCGCTCTGCGCCAGCTATAATTCCTGTATTATTTATCTTAAAGGGAGGCCACAAAATTTAGCTCAAGTTAAAAAATTTCTGCAGCAATTTTACTCGCCTTTGATCGAGCTTTTTCTTTGCATTCCCTGTCAGAAATTAGCTCAAACGCTATTTAATGACATGTTGATAAAGTATCTATGTAGTTAGAAATTAGCTCAAACGCTATTTAATGACATGTTGATAAAGTATCTATGTAGTTATTTCTATAAATCTTTAAACTTTTAGCTAAATTTCTGAAAGGACATGATTCTAGAAACGATGGAATAAAAAAATCATTTTGCACGTAAATTTTTGCAGCTAACCTCGACGCTATTGGAAAAATCCTGAATAAAGTCTCGTGTCTAGATATCATATTTCCGACAAATCAGGAGCAGAAACGCACGTGGAGGGTTTGGGTCTATACCTTCCAGAAAGAAAAAATGGGAAATTTCCTCGGAAAAATGAGCCGAAATGAAGGCAAAAAACATGAAAATTAAGTATTTCCGTATAACAATGCCTAAAATTGGCCAGAAATTGTGTAATAATGTAGAAGGCTATTATAGCCCTTCTACCACTTTTTGAGGTCACTTTAGCCGAAAAAAGCTCAATTCTTTATCCCTCAGACCGGCTGAACCCCCTAAATCGGTTATGCTGTGCATCTATGATAAAGAGCTTTTGTCTCAAAAGTGAAGCAACATTTTAGCCGTTGAAGGTTTCATAGCAAAAACATCAAAACTGTAAAAACGGTTTAATCTTCTCCAAACTGACATTCGTTATGTGATATATCGTGTAACTCTAATTCGTCCCAAATTAATAGTGGAAAAAAGTAAAATAATAAATAAAAATAATTACAACTATGACGCATAGCACCTTTACTCAAGATAAGATCATATTCAGTAATGTTTTTAATGTTCTGTTTCATTTAAGAGGATGAAATTGATTCACAAACTACAGATCTTAGATTTCTGAATCTCATCTCACCGCCTACTATTCATATACAAATGACGTAGTGCCTCAATGCAATCATATTTACAAAAATAAAAGTTAAAAGTATTAATAAATCCCTCATAAAATGATTTTTCTCACTTTAATTATTGAATCTAAGCTTACTTCCCACTTGTGAACATTGTAACACGATGACTTTAAGTATCCTAACCATCGACGTATCATAGACTAGACCAGACGTGTTCTTGGGAGTTGAAGGCTTTGACCCACCCAGAATGGCAACTGACCCCCCGCAAAATGGCTGCGACCCTCCGCCGGAATAATCGATTTTTTTTTGTAAAAGTTGGTAAAAGTTGTAAAAAATGTGCCTTTTTAGGCGTTTTAAGGCCATTTTTGGCTCAAAAATCTTAAATTTTCGGTGCTTCGCACCATACACACATGTTTTGGCCATATTTTGTTTAATTTACTCAATTTTTTTTAATTTTTCTGACCTTGTGGGGGATGAGGGGACGGTCGACTTTGCGTGGGAAATCCCCCATCCTCCTCTTACATGTATGTAAGTAATCTTTCAAGAGGGACTTGAGGAGCAACGAATAGCTTAAATTTTACTCGCTAAATATAAAAGAAGGTCTCACTGTTTTATCAACAATCTAAAACGTAGTCTAGACTCCGATGATAAATTGTAAAATGCTTGCGAACGTCTAAAAACATTAAAAATTATTTAATCTGAAAAATTTTTTGACGTTCAAAATCTGTAACTTAGGACGACAAGATGGATAGGAACACTCTTCTTTATGTACGAGCCTCTGTACTTGTACAAAGATCTCCGGAAAAGTATTTGTAAGAGCGAAAAATTTTTTGTACATAAAATACATACATATATATTGAATATACAAATTTTTACATACCACTAGATTGTTATCCGTGACCCGCACGCTTCACAGAAAGTGTTACTTTGTCCTAAATTTTACTGGTCATATTAGTTCGGCGCGAAGCGCCGAAATTTCTATTGGTCTTGGTTTGAATTTACACATAAAATTCGATTCAGAAAGCTAAATAACTTGTTTTACGCAATCCGAAATATACAGCGACTGCTATATGCTGACTGAATCTCATAATGGACACCAATTAGCTTTTGAATTTAATGCAGCGCAAAGATAAAAAAGTCAATTTTTCTTTAAACGGCAGAAAACGGTGCAAAGTTGTTTAATGATTCTTTTTTCTGCATAAAATCTTTATAAAACAGTAGAGATAGATGTTAAAGATGCCTAAATCTGTACAAAGATGCTTAAAGATAGATTAAAGAAGTGTTTAATTTCCGCGTTTGGGGCTAAATAGAATGTAATTGTGATATTCAACGCGAAGCGCCGAAAATTTTTCGAAATTTTGCCAAAGCATTCTCAAAAAAGCGTTAAAATTATTATTACTTTGCCCCAAAAAGTCTTTGTACATTGTACAAAAATAGCTCCGAATATCTTTGTACGAGCCTCAAAATCTTTACCTCGTACAAAAAAACAGTGGATGGTAATATTCGGTAGAGATCCCAAATTTCGCTGCTCTATAAATGCGAAGCGCTTCCTCAGTCATGCACATAAATCAGTTAATGATCGACAAGGTTTACTCAAAATGATAGTTATTCAGACATGTCATCTCGAAATAATTATTGATTGGTTGGGAGAAGGGAAACACACAATTAACTGACCTATTTTAGCATGCGCACACATACATTCAGGCCCGTATCCAGGATTCGGCCAAAGAAGTTGGGGGGGGCAAACCCAAACATAAATTGGCCTATATCTCAAAAAATTCGTCAGGATAGCGCGCAAAAACCGTATTTTTCGACGTTTTTCGACATGCTCTATCCACTGAGACAGAAAAAAATAAAATTTTTCCAAAATAACCTTTGTTACTCAAAAAAGCATCATTTTTTGGTCGCGCGTGGGCCAAAATGATAGAAAAATACTTAAATTTGGAGATTTCACAACAACATTCGATTTTTCCATCTTTCAGTGCATTATCTTACCTTTCACAATTTTTTCCGGCTTATATGAAGGGGGCGTCTGCCCCCAACCCCCCACCTTGAATACGGACCTGCATACAAACATAAGAGGAACGTTTTTTTAAGCTTGCCTCGGCCGAAGTCAGTGGATATATATAAATGAACAAGATCTTGTGGATAAAAAAATCAGCAATCAGCATTTTACGTACTAATTGGCCAATGGCCACTTATGTTCAATTTGAGATCAAATATATAGCTTTTTCCCTCGTTTGCTGCTAAGGATAATTAGAATATTTTAATGAAAATGGGTCTTTTGAATTCACATATCACATGTAAGCAGACACGCACAGCATGGGAATTCTGAGGAAGGAGGTGAAATTTTAAAGTGCCTTTTTGGGCCCAAAACCAGTGATTACGCCTCAAAAACATCGTTTTTCAGCGTTTCTGACGATGCTGTATCTTTCTAGAGCATAAAAACAAAAAGTTTTGGAAAAATTTAAAAAAGTCGTATAAATTGAAGAAAATGTAGTCAAAATCTGAGTATTTGGCGAGAAGCGCCAAAAATTTGACAATTTTGAGCAAATAGTTAGCTAACGCTTTAAAAAAGCACCTTTTTTACGAATTTTCAGGAAATTTTCGAAAACTTCCGAAAAATCGCGAATTCTGGGGGGATGAAAAAATTTCTGGGGTATGTGAAGATATCTGGGGGGTAAATGCATCTAACATGTACGCATACATAATCCAAAAAATAAACTGCACGTGATACTTATATACTTATGCTTCTGCTGATGTTGCTTAATCTACTGTACGAGCATACATAGGCATTAGCCAAATTCTGGGGGATCAGATGGGGTAAAATTGCTAAAAAATAGCACATAAAATTCAATCTGGGGATGAGGAGGGAAATGACAAAAACGACATGAGCTTGGCAAATTAGGAGACCAATAATTAGGTAATTAAAAATTTAAAAAAATATAATCATCGCAGGCTAAAAATAATCGATTTAAAAGACTTGATGTCGTGTTGAGAATAATAAATATCACATTTGATGTCAAACATCGTCATAAGTTTACCTTCAAAATACTATCAGCGGCAAAATGCGGCTCCGGAAATTCAACATCAAATTTAATGTATAAATTTCCCTTCAAATTCGTATGTTTTGCGTTTGGCATGCCTTCGCCAATTAAACCCCGTACGCATCCTGAAAATAAAGTTGTAAAATAGAACTGAATAACCGATTAAGGTCAATCGGTTGGGTTCTACGTATAAATAAAAAATCGAACACGAGGCTAAGACAGTGAATTATTCCTCATTTTAAAACCAGCAAAGAATTGTTTGAATAATTTTGTTGTTACAACTTTTACAAGCAACGGTTCACCGGTAAAAGCGTTTAGAAATAATTTTCCAAAATTATTATACTTCATTCCTTGCATGTCTCTTACTCCTCATTATTATTCGTCGTTAAGTTTGCATGAAACAATAACAGAACGGTGAGGAAATGGCTAGTACCATCCATTATGTACGAAATGATGGAAGAAAAGTCACGGGATAAATGAATTTAACAGTCAATTGCGAAATTATACTATTAGACATCATTTGGCGTAGACTTTGGTAGTAAAAAGGCCTTAAGGACGTACAACAGAAGGGGTGGGGGATGAAATCCCTCCACCCAAAGTTATTCGTCCCCTCAAGCACGTATCTCTGGGGGAATAGGGAGTTCTGACCCCAAAATCCAGAAAAATCGGAAAAGTAGGACTTTTTAAACGTTATTCTGTGCTATTTTTGGCCTTTTTTGGCTTAGTCCCCCCAAAAATGGTGTCGGTCCCCCCGAAATAGGACGGCCAGCTAAGTGCCTGCGTCCCCTTCATCCTCGCGAGTCCCAACCACCTAGAATTTTTTACTTTTAACACGTATCTTTATGACTCATTCATGCACACAGGGAGGGCGTGAGGGGGTATTACCCCCGCGAAAGGACAACCAAACGAGTACTGTCGGACGATTTTAAGATGACAGAACGTTTTCTGCATGATTTTTGAGGAAAAAAACAGTAATGTCAAAATTTTTACGGCGCGACGCGTCGGATTAATACTTTGTTTTTTACTCAAAAAGCGCCCAATATTGATCGGTTAGTGTTAAAAGCGATATAATGCCGTAAAAATGAAGTGAAATTCTTATAAAATGCGACATTACCACGGAAAAGCGTTTCATAGGCTACTTTGACCCTTATCGTCGTCCGATTAACAAAAAAGTCGTCAACGCTAAATTTATTAATTTGAATTTAAAAGATTCTACCTCCCCCTGTCGATCCTGACCTTAAGTATCTATGCTAATGACTTCAAATATACATAATTCCGTTAAATGTACCAAACACGTGACCCTCCAAAAACTTAATGACGGCAACACGTGCTACGTAAGTACCACCACGTCATAAATAAATTCAGAAAATAAAATGTTCACAAACCCGGTTCAACGACGTCATTCGGTTGGCTTTTTATTACAAGATTACGTCCATCCAAATGCTTGACGACGAAATAAAAGCCGCAC
The DNA here is from genome assembly GCA_036768485.1 of Mermis nigrescens. Lineage (NCBI taxonomy): Eukaryota > Metazoa > Nematoda > Enoplea > Mermithida > Mermithidae > Mermis > Mermis nigrescens. The sequence continues at coordinate 366,321 of JAVLUZ010000291.1, forward strand.
AAAGCTTCGGTTAAACTCAGCGTATGTTTCATAAAAAGATTGTCTTTTTCGCGTATAAATGTTTCATGTTCCTTTTGTTGTATAACAATGGAGACGTCGCCTGGTTCGACGCCGGGCTGAAAAAATTCAGTGCAGACGGCATACTTCTGACATTTTTGTATATTTTTGATATTTAGATATTTTTAGAACAGTTTCGTAGAAGCAAGAATATTTTTATGCATACAAGCAAGTAATGGTACGGCTAAAGAAAAGTAAGAGGACAGGCAAGTAAGGTTTAGTGTACATATGTACATATGTAAAGCCAGGGCCGTATTTGGGGGGAGCGGCCGCCCCCCCCCTTCGACCGTAAAAAAATCTGGCAGGTGAGATAATGCATGGAAGGATGAAATCTGTTGGCCAGAAAATCGTCAAATTTTCGACGCTTTGCGCCGTATGCGAAGTATTTTCTATAGTTTTTCCTCAAGCGCGACCAAAAATTGACGCTTTTTATAGCTTATTTGGAAAAAAATTTCAAAATGTTCGAATTTCATGAGCTTAACGGATAAAGCATATTACAAAAACGTCGAAAAATGCGATTTTTACTAGGTATCTCTACGAAATTTCCCGAGATATTGACCAATTTACTTTACCCTACCTAGGTACCTATACCTCTACTACCATTAGATGGTTTCAGCAGGCACGTGAGCTGGCCGTCCTATTTTTTCGGGGAACCAACACCAATTTACGGGGAGACTACGCCCAAAAAAAGCCGAAAATTGCACAAAATAATGTTTAAAAAGTATTATTTTTCCGATTTTTCTGAATTTTGGGGGGTACGAACGAACCCCCCATTTCCCCCAGAAATACGTGCCTGGGTTTCAGGCCGTATATTAATAATCAAAAACGATATTCCTCTCCTGCATAATGTAAAACTTTTTGAAAAATTTCTTACGACTGAAATCGAAAACGTAAAAATCAACGATGAAAATGTTCATTAGAGATCAAGAGGGTAAATTTAGGACCAGTCTTCTGTGCATTTCGCCTTTACGGCTCTTTTAAATTTTATTTCTATATTGTCTTTTTGATTTCATTTACATACACCCCTCAATGAATGATCAGCTACCCCTCATCCTAAACTTTGGTGACAAGCATAGGTGGGCGGCACCTAAATTCTGGGGGTGCAAGATCTTCTCAAAGGTCAAAAATGGCCTTAAAAATAGTGATATGGCAAAAGAACACCATTTTTCAACGTTTCTCATCGAGCACTATCTATTAGAATGAAAAATTGCGAAAAAACCCAAAAAGAATTCAAAAATTAAATGCTGGGGGTATTTCGGTTTCTGGGAGGTGCATACCCCCAAAACCCTCACCACGCCCAGACATGGTGACAGGTGAGGAGGGATCTCTTAACTAAATTCGATCGCGTTTAAATTTGATACCAGGTTTTCACTATTACTCATTTTCATTTCCAATTCAAACACCAGCTACAGTGGTCGCCATGAAAGATGACGCGCCATCACCCTCAGAATTATGATAGATGGTGCGTCGCGAGCGCCGCGTTACGTCCATCATGCGCCGTCATCTCTTTTCTATTCAGCGCCATTAACCTCCATCACGTTAATCGGCGATGCGGACGGCGCAATTTAGCTATTAATAGCACCAACAAGAAGGAAGCGCGCCAGGCGCGCTTCCTTGTTGGCGCTATTAAAAGCTAAATTGCGCCGTCCGCATCGCCAGATTAACGGGATGATGGAGGTTAATGGCGCTAAATAGAAAAAAGAGATGATGGCGCATGATGGACGTAACGCGGCGCTCGCGACGCACCATCCATTATAATTCTGAGGGTGATGGCGCGTCATCTTTCATGGCGACCACTGTACATCACAACTTTTGATAAGAGTACAAACGAGCTTTTTATGCGATTCTAATCCAAGTTTGCACCTTTTCCGGTTATAATTCATTCAGTGGAACCATCTGCCGAGATAATTTGTTCTGAAACTTTTCGCTCACCAACAGACAAGTAAGCACTCGAAATTTTGGGTAGGAGTACGGGCCATTATCAGGGGTCAAAAATTTTCTGGCTTTGGGGATAAGAGTCGACCAACTCTGGGTAGGGATTTCCCATCCCCCGCTTACATATATATACATATGCTCAACACTATACCGGGCGTGGGGGGTGGGGGTATGCACCACCAGATATTAAAATACCCCCTGAATTCTATTTTTGAATTTTTTTTTATTTTTCGCAATTTCGCGATGAATGCTCAGTGAGAAACGTTGAAAAATGGCGTTTTTTCGCCATACCACTATTTTGAAGGCCATTTTCTGACCTTTGAAAAAATCTTGTACCTCCCAGAACTTTGATGCCGCCCACCTTTGCTTACCACTATATATACGTACATAGTATGTAATGAGAAGTATGAAAATGTTAAACGGATGATTAAGGAGCCTACCTCTTGATCACCTTCGCCCCTGAAACTAATCTTTTGCCCTTCTCGCATTCCTGGTGTGACTGGAACTTCCAACAATTTGCTTTCTTTGATGGTCTTTCTACCAACGCACACTTTGCAAAGATCTTTTTCGGGGATTTTTCTGCCTACAATAAAACGCTAAACTCAGGTAAAATTTTAACAACCGCACTTTCGTCAAAGAAACCAAGAGATCACGATGAGGAAAATGTGATTCTTAGAAAAAATTCTCGCGTCTAAGAAAAATCACCTGAATAAATGACCATTTTTCAATGACATTTGTTAGTCTTAACCAATCCTTTTATACATGATTTACAAAATGTCTTGAATGTCATATTTCTATATTTAGAGGAATTGATTCAGGTACATAATTAAAAAACACGTTTCATTCAACAGAAATGAACGATCGAGTTACCTATGTACATAAATTATCAGCGTACCATTAGAAAATCGTGATAGCCTTTTTCAGCGCACCAAACTCAGTAGAAATCAGGTAATAATACGTAGATACCTACTAGAAAGTTTATATTTTTTTACAGATTTCTCCATATTTTTTCAACAAAAAGGTTTTTTGTTGAAAAATTTTTTTCTAAATCTACTTTCCTTAATACCTTACTTCGACGCAGTATTCTGGTTTACGAAATATGGGAGGAATTCCAAAGCGAAATGCGAAGCTTAAGCTAGCATTTAAATCGTAATTAGAAAAACGCGACTTAAAATCTTTAAAATAACCAATATCTGCCAATTTTTAAGTTGACAACAAAGCTCCAAGAAATTGCCAAAACCGCAAATTTCCGCTAATAATTGGAGGGGGTCAAAAATTTTCTGACTAAGATTGATTAAGGAACGATCAACTTTTAGTGGGGGATGCCCCATCCTCTTGTTATATGCATACCCTTAACCAGCAATTTTGCTCATGGATGCCAGGACGTCATTATGAAATAATATATAATCATCAAATATTCATCATATTCTTAAAACTACATGTTAACATATAAAGATGTAAAACTGCAAAAAAACATGGAAAATGAAAACAAATCAGCACCTCAAAACACCTGAAGTTTATTCATCTGCAGACCAGTCATATGATTACACTGAAAATAGACAGAAGTGGTATCGCTTTATTAACGAAAACAAGGCTCAAAAACATTTGTAACTTATTGAACTTAGAGCGGATAAGTTATTTTTCTAATAATTATTGATCTGAAATTGAAAGACTCTTCTTCACTTTAAGAACTAAAATTTATTATCTTATAATGTACATATGCATGTAATGGGGGTTGCTTGGGAGTTACACCCCCTTTAGAATCCGGCAGACCCCCAAAAATCAATAGACCCTCAAAATTGAATTTTCGACATATTTTTTGGATTCGTGCCGGTTCTACATCACCCAGATCTCCAAAAATTTAGCTGCTGCCCTTGTACGGTAACCGTTCAGAAAGATGGGGGCGGGCGGGCAGACTTAACTTAAAAGTGGATAATATGTACAAATTTTCCGGCGCTTGGCGCCGATTATATTGTTTTTAGTATTCCTTTTCAGGCACGTACATATCTCTGGGGGAATAAGGGATTCGGACCCCCGAAATTTAGAAAATCGGAAAAATAGGACTTTTTAAACGTTGTTTTGTACTATTTTTGGCCTTTTTGGGCTTAGTCCCCCCAAATTGGTGTTGGCCCCCCAAAAATGACGGCCAGCTACGAGCCTGTTCCTTTTCTTTAAAAAGCCCCAAAATTAAATACGAAGACGATAATTAAAAAATCTTTTGAATTCGATCTAGCACTTGCGCTAGGTATGTATAGAAAAGTTAGTCACGCAGATAGGTTGAACGATTGATCTTACATTTCTATGTATGTTCGAGATTAAATTCAAAAAGTTACGAATTTTTAAAATTTTCCCTTAAACACGGTACGGATCTTATCAAGAAACGCCCAAAATTACCTTTATTTTCATGTATCTCCTAAGAGTTCTAGAATATAGGACTTGAAAAATTTCGGATCTCCCTCCCCTAAATAAAATCCTGGTTACGCTCCTGCGTGCAAACATTATTCGATTGCAGGGGAAATAAAAAGCAAACGACTTACCCTCTCCTTTGCAATCTGAGCAGCCTGTTTGCACTACTTGTTGCATGATTCCAATACGATGCTTAATTATTTTGACGCCCTGACCCTGACAGCCGGAACAGGTTTGAGAAGCTCCTTCTCTACCACCAATGCTGAGAATCGAATACGTAAAATTTTTTAAAATTTTTATAACAGCTTCTACGGAAAAAGATGAAAAATTTTAAAGTGTATTAAAAAGAACGCCAAAATAGGTTTTGAAGTTTTTATAAAGTACATACACCCGAAGTTTTTCGGTACATTGCGTCGATTCGTTATTTTCCTATAATGTTATTTTTTAAGCTCAAATATGATGTGCTGAATACGCACTGAATTGTAAAAAATTTTAAGCGCTTCGCGTCGATAGTAATTTTTTTTTAAATTTTTTGTTTATATCTGCACAGCCCGAAATCGAGTTGTTTTTGTTTCGAATCGAACGTATATTTTTGAAATTCCCAGGGGGCCGAACTGTAGCAAAATATTGATCAATAAACTTTCAACTGCATGCAACATATGTATTTACGTATAATTGTACACACCTTAAACGATCAATTTTATGTGCCTAAAATACCGTACAAAATAATAGATTTTTACATGAATTGTTGTGAAGGGAGAAAAAAGAACCTATTCACAATTTACAAAAATTATTATTATCGTATGAATTTTACCCTTTACACGCAGAGCATATGACATTTTTGCTCAACTGAAGCTTGACCGTCTTGCCATTGTACAAATCTTCAAGTGATACCCTACAAAACGACAATAGTGTGTTGTAATTAAAAAATCAATACGAGTAGGCAGGCGCGTATACATCTGTGTGGGAATACATAGAGATAATCTATGTACGTCCCCCGAAAATTCTAAAAATGCGAGTTTGTTACAACGGTCACCAGAGAAAAAAAGGACAACCAGAACAGATTTTAGCACAATTTTAAGCTAATAAGCCCTAAACTTTTAGGCACTTTGCGCCGAATATGTTCTTGAATAACATTCGTTTTCTGAACAGCCCAATTCTCATTTCATATAACCGGTGTTTCTTTTGTACATGGTCCATTTGTACGTGTACAAAGATGGTCCCCAAAAGTCTTTGTACATCTTGTAAACACAAACTTTTGGGTACTACATAATATGGTACAGTAGCGATTTTAGTGTGGTAAAAAAAGAGTTCTTCGACCTTTGGTAATGTGTTTTAGTTAATTTCTGGGTATCTGAGGGAAAAAATCACGAAGAATCGTCTTAAAACGGCGCGAAGCGCAAAAATTTGACATTTATTCTTTCAAATGCAATTTCTGATATTATAAAGATATATAGAACACACAATTACTGACTTCGGCGCGAAGCGCCGAAAATTTTTGCGAATTTTTTACCTTTTTTGTAATTTTTGTCGTCCCAAAAATCTTTGTACATGTACAAAGACGGTCCCGAAAAGTCTTTGTACATCGGGAAAAATCTTTGCCGAATTCAAAAAATCGTGCATATAAGTGAAATAGAGTTAAACATTCCCGAATTTTTTCTTTCATACTCGGGTGTACAGAGCTCGCCAAGAAAAGCCAAAAAACGCAATTATTTTTGACTATCTTCAGCTATGCAGATAACTGTACTTGTCGAGATTTGTGCAATATCTGACTTTACAATTTTCGTCCCTCCAAATTCAGGAGACCATCTGTACGTACGTGTCTTACTAAATACTTCATTGAAATTCATTAAAATTACAGGTACATACATGCATGTATTAGATAGGTTAGGTATCTGTATATTAAACCATGCGGAGACAATGTTTTTTACTCGGCTACTCATTCAAACTGAATTCACTAGATTCACACAAATACATTTACGTATGTATAGTGTATACCTAGCATGGGGAGTGAGAGGGGGTATAACTTCTCCTAAGTTTTGAAAAACTGATAGCTATACAGCCATTCTGGCCGGAAAAAGTTTGCTATATAGCCTTTTTGGGCTCAGAAAATTAGCTATATAGCCTTTTTACGCTCAGAAAACTATGTACATATGTAGCTTAGCGTTTTTTTTGGACTCAGAAACATACCGTGTAAGCTCAGACATGCTATAGTATATAGTTGTCTTTCTGAGTTTCTAAAGGTGTTATGTATATAGCTATTTTCACGACTCCAAAAAGGGCTAAATAGCTATTTTTAGTCCAAAAAGGCTATATGATTATCTATTTTTAGTCTGAAATGACTTAACCATGTACGTTTGTGAGTTCAAAACGGCTATTCATTGCCCGTTATAAAACCGTTTTTAACGAAGCACTTAGCTATCTGCCAATTTTTTTGTTTTCACCCCTACTCTGAAAGTTTGACTGTGCGCACCTATGTGATGTATATAAAGGTAAATAATAGATATGTGCGAAGGGTATAATATTTCGGTAAGGTGAGTTTTAATTAATAATAATCCTAGACATGTTATCCACACAAACAGCAAGTATACTAGAAAGCGAAAGGTGTCATTCATAATCTTAGAGTCTTAGTTTCAAACCCCGGAAATTTTTACACAAAAGTCACGATTTTCCTAAAAAAATCGTAGAAAAGGTGCTGTTTTAAGCGTTTTTATCGATCTAACGGCTTAAAAGTGTCAAACTTCCGACACGTGACGCCATACACTCATTTTTGACTATATTCAGTTCAATTTACTCGTTTTTTTCCACATTTTAAGAAGCTTCTAATGCTTTTAAGTTTTAAAGCGAGAAGCATTGTCAGAAAAGCCAAAAATGTCGTTTTTCACACATATCCATCGTTCACGAGTCAAAAAAGGCACTTTAGAAAAAATTTTTGATATCATCACCCCCCCCGAATTCCCATGCATGTTTGCTGCGCCAAAAAATAAAATCACCGCTTCAATGAGGATTATATCTATAAATACTTACTTTAATGGATAATTTGTATCTTGGCCCTTTGCCCGCCGCCTCGTTCTTCCTCCGCCTCCGCCAAACATTTGCTCGAACAGACCACCGCCCCCGCCACCGCCCATAAAATGCGAGAAAATATCTCCGGGAAACATTCCATCGGCTGAAAATATTGTCCAGGTAATTTTTATTAACTCAGCCTGACTGCGTAGCATGTAGTGAAAAAAATTCTGCACAGCTAATCCTATTTCCCAGAATTTATGCAAAGGAATTTGTATTTTTGCTGATTTATGCTAAATTTAAATTTATTGAAAATTTAAATTTAAATTTAAATTTAAATCTAAATTTATGCTAAGTTGATCATGATTCAATGGATAACTAGACAATAAATTGCTGACCCCAGGCACACATTATTTTATTAACTTTATAGGAAAATTAAGCATTTCCTTATTTTTGGCAAAAAAACTAAAAGGATGATGGACTGAGTTTTTGTTTATTTCAAATCAGAAACTTCGGCACTGTATATAGTCAGGTTTACGTTACTAGTTATTCATTTATTAAATAATCCTAACATGTAATGTAAATTATGAATGATTAATTAAACTTAACAGATCCATATCCAGCAGTGGGACAAAATCAAATACCTTATTCGTATGCCTCGGAAACCATGCCGGGTTAGCTACTAAGACTAAATTAATTAAATTTAATAGCCAGGAATATTCTAACTTTTTGAAAAGTCATAATAAAATGAAAGAATGACAAAAGAAGCAATTTTTATAATAAAATAGAACAATGGTGAGAGAGAACTATGAAACATTTTGGAGCTAGTGTCAATGCAGCTTACTAAAGTACCTACATAATATGTATCTGTCACAAAAAGAGTGCAAATTTAACATGAAGAAGTGCTAAATTGATACTGTCAGAAATCCAATAATTGTCTATAATGCACTGCAAAACATTATTGCGCATTACAGCATGAGAGTTCTAGAGGGCGAAACGGAAAGTGCCTTTGTTCTGTTCGGAAACGATGTAAACGCGTCAAAAACATCATTTTTTGGCGTTTATAACGATGCTCTTTCTTCCTAGCCGATATGGACAAAATTCCAATAAAAATATCATAAAATTCAATAAAAATTTACTATAATCAAAAAATGGGTGCTTCGGCACGAAGCGTCGAAAAAATGGTTCTTTATCTGAAAGATCGCTAAAAAAGCTGAAACCAGTCCTTCGCCTGCGATATTTTTTGAAAATTTCAAATTCTAGTGAATAAAAATATTTTTGTGAATGTGAAACGCTCTCGGAAAGGAACCCTCAAGGCCCTGTATGAGCGCGCTTGTAAAGATCGAAAAAATCAAATTTAGCATGCAGAATGCTTTGAGAAAAATAAAATTTAGTATGTGCGAAATGCACAAGAACTTTTGAATATTGTCTTTTTAAATGGAAAAAGGAATCTTGTACGAAAAAATTAACAGCGCATTGCAGTGTTGATAAGATGCGAGAATTTAAATAAAGTATACACTAGATAGGCAGATTATACCTGATTTAAATTGGCCTTTTAAGGCCCAAAAACGATGGGTACGCGTCAAAAACATCGTTTTTGGTGTTTCTCCATCTTTCTAGAGCATAAAAACAAAAAATTCCAAAAATTTAAAAAGTCTAAAAAACAAAATATAGACAAAACATGAGTTCATGGCGCGGAGCGCCAAAAATTTATTAATTTTGAGCAAGCAGATAGATAAAAACGCTTTAAAAAGCACCTTTTCTACGAATTTTCAGGAAATTTTGAAAAGTTTTGAAACATCGCAAATTTCGGACTACTATACTAAATCACTTTAAGTGCTGATGATTGAAAGCATTATGAAAAGCCACACTACATTATTCATTATCCTCTTTAAGGCTTACCGGATCCACCACCTTCCTTCAATCCATCTAAACCGTGAGTGTCGTATATTTCTCGTTTATTTGGATCTGACAAGACTTCATAGGCGAAACTGATTTCCTTGAACTGAAAAAGAACTGATCTTAGTAATTTTTTTACAGATAAATCAATAGAACAAAAGTCATGCTTTAAAAAATCATAAAATTGCAGAAAATTCCAGATAAGATTTTTAAATGCCTATGGAACCGACGTAGGCATTCATGGGCTACGAGGGCGAAGGTTGATCACGTTTCGAACTATCAAAGTTTTGTTGTTTTTTCTATACGCAAACGATTTAACTTTTTCCATGTTCTGCAATAGCTTTTCACTCTATAAAATGATTAAATGATGACTGCATACATACTTCTCAACGCAAACAACAACATCCAATTATTAGACTATCTAGATGATTCAATTGCAAAATTAGGTTTCAATGACTTGACCAGTAAATATTGAAGAAGACAACCGTGCATACATATCAGCATCACACATGCACACTTGGGGTATGGGGACATACAGTACGCGCCTGGAATTTTGCATGCGCAGTCTCCATTAACTTTTGTTGCAGTCGGATTTTATCTAGCAAACCTTAGTGGCCATTAGTGGGCTACTGTAAAGCACTTGCAGCCGATTGACGGACTGCTTTCGAACAACTGTGGCCGTTCGTGGACTGCAGTGGCCGTTGGATGCTGACTGCAGTTACTTTACTGTAAGTACGGAAACATGTATAGTATCGCTGCTACCATATTGCGTTATTTGTCGCATGCCAGACGGGAAAAATTTTATCAATCTGCTTTGATTTTCGCATGCGTGCGTTTCAAGTGTGTGCGTGCAGCAGGTCCAGTCCGAGAAAAAAAGGTAAAAATAGATTGGAATTTTCGTGCATATCATTATTATTCTCGTTTCCTCCATTGGAAACTCATCTAAGAGATTATGGGCAAAAAAATTAAAGAGAATAGTATTTCCTGTGTGCGATCGATTGCATATTGCTCTGCAGCAAAAGAGCATTTTAAAATTAATTTCAGGCTGAGAGCGTTCCGCGTTTTTAAAACAAATTCCTTCTTCCAAAAAACCATATTTTTCACTCTTATATTGCAAAATTGGGAAGAGAGAATGAATAGTCACTGTAAGGTCTAAGCTTAATATAAAATTTAACAAAATGAGTGAAATACAGATGACAAATACAGATGACAAATTTTTGTTAAAATAAACTAAATAATAAACATTGTAGGTAATGCCTTTAAAATGAAAAATTGATAAAAAGCTCTTGATTATCCGCTTTCCAAGATATTTTGTATTTTCGCTTTTTTCATTTATTCAGATACTATATGCACATCAATAATATATTCAGTTCAGAAGCAAAATACATCATATGATGTCTGTCTCCTCGAGGCAAGCATATAGTTAAAAAAATATTGCCCGTTCTATTATTTCGTGCAAATTTTATTCTGACCACCCAACTTCCTTCGCAATTTTTCTTGTTCAATCAAAGTACTTTATATGCGTATCTACCATTTTGTATTTATTCAATTCAGTGGACATACACCTACACACACATGTATTCAACGCAAAGCTTGAAAACACGACAAAAATTTTTCACCTCTTGATATTTTGATACACAAGCTCAAAAAGATTTTGCTCGCGTTCCCTGCTCTCTGTTTTCGGGGGGAGGGGGAAAAGCCAAAATTTTTGAAGTCCTATACCTCAGGAACCATTAGGAGATACGCGAAAATAATGGCATTCTTGAGCGTTTCTCGACAAGATCTATTCCATGGTGAAGTGAAAAATTTAAAAAAATCAAAAATTCTCGCGCTTGATTTCAAATTTGGATATCAAAAATCTATCTTTTAACCTATCAGTATGACTAATTTCTCAATATCAAATTAAAGCTCGACTCCAAAACATTTCGAAATTCTTTCTTTGCATTTAATTTTGCAGTTTTGTAAAGAAAACTAATACAGAAAATAATAAATCGGCGCGAAGCGCGAAAAATTTTGACAAATTCGCTATTTTTAAGTAAAATCTGGGTGTCTAAGGTAAGAAAAAAGATAGAACATAAGAAATCCGGGGCTAAGCGCGAAAAGTGCTGAAATTTGCTATTTTTAAGTAAAATCCGGGCTCCTAATGTAAGAAAAAGATAGAATGTCACTATTCATTCTCTCTTCCCGATTTCGCAATATAAGAGTGAAAAATATGGTTTGTATAAGACGGAAAATACCCTCTTGAAGCTTTCCTCCAAAAAATGAGAGCATTTAACGATTATATTGCTAATTTTGATTTAGTCGAAAAGATGTACTTTTTAAAATCATATAACTAATGGCAAAAGACATATCGGGCTTATGATTTTTAAATCTTTCATTATTGGCCATGAATGTGTTTTAAAACACGGAACGCTCTCAGCCTAAATGCTCTTTTGCTGCAAAGCAATATGCAATCGATTGCACACAGGAAATACTATTCTCTTTAATTTTTATGCCCATTATCTCTTAGATGAGATTCCAATGGAGGAAACGAGAATTATAATGATATGCACGAAAATTGCAATCCTATTTTACTTTTTCTCGGACTGGACCTGCGCACACACTTTGAGACGCACGCATGCGAAAAAATCAAAACCGATTGATAAAATTTTTTCCCGTTTTTATGCGATAAATAACGCAATATGCTTAGCAGCGATACTATACATGTTTCCGTACTTTTATTAAAGTAACTGCAGTCAGCATCAACGGCCACTGCAATCCACAGGCGGCCGCAGTAGTTCGAAAGCAGTCCGTCAATCGGCTGCAGAGACGCTGACCCACTGTGGCCGCACTAATCCTTCGCTAAAATCCGACCGCAACAGAAGTTAATGGAGACTGCGCATGCAAAATTCCCGGGCGCGCCCTTTTCTCACTTGGGGTATGGGGGCATACACGTAACGGCTCAAAATTTTGGGAGGGGGTCCCCGACCATTTTAAGGGAAGGGGGTAAATGGCCTCAATTTTTTGGCCGAAAACGACCAAAAATCGCCTAAAAACGGCTAAAAATTCAATTTTTTCTAAAACCGAGGCTCAAAAAATTTTCTGGCTTTAGGGGATGGGGGGCGGCCGACTTTTGAATGGGAAACCCCCATCCAGTGATCAACCAGGCTCAAAAAAAAAAAAGGCTCCCGGGACCGGGCTTAGCTACCGGGACCGGGCCTATATGCATACGAGTGTGTAGATATATATATATATACATATATATATATATATATATATATATATATATATATATATATATATATATATATATATATATATATATATATATATATATATATATATATATATATATATATATATATATATATATATATATATATATATATATATATATATATATATAATATATAGGTGTTTATTAAGATCTGACGTTTACATTTTTACTTCACGTTCAGTGATCGTACGGGGTCAGATTTTCACCCCCGATCGGGGTCGGGGTCGGGGATGAAAAACCCCGGTTTTCGGGGTCGGGGTAGGCACTGTTTTTTTTGTACGAGCCTCTTTGTACATGTACAAGATCCCCGGAAAAGTCTTTCTACGAGCGAAAATTTTTGTACATATAACGTATAGATATGCAATTGAATGTACACATTTTTATATACTACTAGATTGTTATCCGTGACCCGCACACTTCGCAAAAGGTGTAAATTTGTCTAAATTCAGCTGATTATATTAGTTCGGCCCGAAACGCCAAAATTTTCATGAGACTTAGGTTGAAATTACACATAAAATTCGACTAAGCAAGTTAAAATGACTTGTGTTACACAATTATAAATAATAAGCGGTTGCAATGTGCTGACTGAATCTCATAATAGACACCAATTTGCTTATGAATTTAATGCAACGCAAAGATAAAAGAGTCAATTTCATCTTCAAACGGCAGAAAACAGTGCAAAGTTGTTTAATAGTTCTTTTTTCTGCATAAAATCTTTATAAAACAGTGGAAATAGATGTAAAGATGCTTCAATCTGTACAAAGATGCTTACAGATAGATTTTTGAGTGTTTAATGCCCGCGCCTGGAGCTAAATAGATTGTGAGTATGATACTCGGCGCGAAGCGCCAAAAATTTTAAATTTTGCTAAAAAATACTCCAAAAAACGTTAAAATTACTATTACCTTTGCCCCAAAAGTCTTTTGTACATTGTACAAAGATGGCTCCGAAAATCTTTGTACGAAACCTCCAAAATCTTTGTCTCGTACAAAAAAAAACAGTGGGGGTCGGGGTCGGGGTCGGGGTTGAAAGATTAACAATTAACATTGCATGATTACATACGAATTTGAAAAGGATAAAAACGATAGTTTGAAAAATGAGCACTAGTAAAGTTGTAAACAAGAGAAACTTAAAGTTTAAACATACCATAAAATTATGAAGAGAATTATAAGATTTTAAACTATAAGGAAATGAAAAGGTGGGATTTTAGTAAATTAAAACAAATTTAGAGGATATGATGAAACATTATTGTTGAGAATAGGACGATCACGTGCTATGTATAATGACTCCTTGATTAAAGATCGAAAGAGTTGGATGCTCGACTAATAACCTTGAAGCAATCTGATGTAATTGAATGATTGCTATTTGAGATATGTTTGTGAATAGCAGATAAGCTATCACCCTGAATTGGCTTTCCTGTAACCAAATGAGATGGCAGTATGCTTCGCAATTCTACTCCCAAAATGTCGCCGAGTTTCGCCAATGTAACTAGCCATACAGCTAGAACACGTTTTTACTTATATACTAAATTTGAGAGTAGCATAGCAGGTACAGCATCATTGTTCTTGAAAAACCGACTTATACACATGACAGGTTTGTAAACAAACCTTACTCTAATCTGAGGTAAAATGCAGATATAAGCTTTAGAACACGTAAGCTCATTTTTTTCAAAACTATTACATAGTGAACAGTCGATTCTATAAAAACGATACCTTCGCTTGTTTGAAGAGCATACTAATAAAGCTGGTTATGTTCAACATTTTATTTTCATTCCAAGTTCAACCATGGTTTTAGCAATTTAGCATTACTTTTAATTTTAATCACTAATCGCTCTCGCTTTTTCGTATTCTTCCACAGTTTTTTCATAACGGTTTTCTATGACGCACTGATTGTAGAGAAGCCAATGGCGCGAAGCGCCGAAAATTTTCGAAATTTTTACCGTTTTCATGTAAATTTACGCCTTTTTTATTGACAAACAGTTCGGAAATCATAAGTGGCGCAAATAAAAGCATCAAGAAATTCAGTCATATTTTACCGCCTGAACCAATAATCGGCAGTGCTAAGCACAAGAACGTTTTCACTCTTTAAACTCAATTTATACCACTTAAATTATACAGAACAGATAAACTAATTGCGGCGCGAAGCGCCGAAAAATTTTAAAAATTCCTAATCCTTTTACCTTTTCTGTCCTCCTAAAAATCTCTTTCAACATGTAGAACGAGATTGTACGGCTGAGGGGTCTGGGGTGGCGCGCTCAAGCGCCCCGGAGTCCCAGAGCAGAACCCCCGAAAATTTTGTAAGAAAGCACTCTAATTTTTAATTAAACAAAGTTAAAATTTATTTTCATAAATTGGCAATATAGGTTCTGAATTAAGTCCAAAAAACTTAAAATTGCGCAAAACTTCTGAGCTGAAATGCGTTTTTCGACCTCTGCTAAGTATGTAGCGCAGCAACGGGTCGCAACGCAGCCAATAAGTCATTGAAAGATATCAATGAGAATTTGTGGCCTTTTTATTAACTAGTTCAGAAAACAGAAAATGCACAAACACAAGAAAATTTGGCCTTTCCTTTCATTTAAAATAGAATTATGTGTCCTTGTAAAGAAAGATAAACAAAGCAGAGAATAGACAAATTGGAACGCAATTATTTTCGCACTTTTACTATTATGTTCAACAAGCGTGTGCAGTTTCATTCAATGAACTAATAGTGCATTAAATCACTAAAGTGCTGCGAAGTGCTGGATTATTTTAACAAATTCAGCTTTTAATTTTTGGATCTGTATAACAATAAACAATGATGACTCGGCGCGAAGCGCAGAAAATTTGACGTTTGTACCTGTTTAAACTCAATGTTCTGGACACATTGCGCCAGAAAAATCAACATAATTTTTGAAAAATTCCGGGGGCATGTGCCTCCATTCCCCCGGCTATGACTGTGATTCCGCGATTATTTCGGCGCACTTCATAATGGAAATTATGCAAACATGTATTTACGTCTGAACAACATGGCGACCAGGCGTACTTTTTTTATGAAATATCGCGAGTGTCGAGTTTAGCATATTAATTCTGCTGGTGAATGAATCGTCCTTGTTCCGAATTTATTTGCTATTTATACAATTCTTCCATCTACCAACAAATAAAATGCTATATTTCACCCCGAAAAAAGAGTTCAACCCGACTCGAAAAATCATGCCCCTGGTCGGGGGTCAGGGTCGGGGTTTAGGCCGGGGTTTTTTCGGGGTCGGGGTCAGGGTCCCCGTACGATCACTGCAGTCTATATTAAGATATATGTAGTAAGACAAAACATACAAAATTTTGAATTAAATATAAATTACAGATATAAGATAAGTTATGACAAGATATTATAAGCAAGATAATGCTTAATTATGAAGAGTTTACATGTAGGCAGGGGCGAAATGAAAAAATATTTTTATTTTCACAAGGGTCCCCAAAAAATTAAAAATTCTCAAAGTCAAGTGAAAGGGCAGCCAAAATGCGTTTTCAGCACTTTTTAGCCTATAAACTCGAAATTTTTCCGGCGCTTCGTGCCAGATTTCTTATTTTCTATCTTTTTTCTTACCTTAGAAGCCCAGATTTGACTTAAAAATAGCGAATATGTCGAAAATTTCCGGCGCTTCGCGCCGATTTATTATTTGCTGCATTAGTTTTCTTTGCGAAACCGCAAAATTAAATGCGAGAAAATAATTTCGAAATGTTTTGGAGTCAAGCTTTAACTTGATATTGAGAAATTCATACCGATAGGTTGAAAGATAGATTTTTGATATCCAAGTTTCAAATCAAGCAAATTTTTTTTAAATTTTCTACTTCACCATAACATAAATCTCGTCGAGAAACGCTCAAAAATGCCGTTATTTCCGCGTATCTCCTATTGGTTCCCGAGATATAGGACTTCAAAAATTTTGCCCCCCCCGAAATAAAATCCCGGATACGCCCCTGAATGAAGGTATATATTTTCTTAATTAAATTAAACTTAGCTGCACGCCAAGTAATCGATCGATGCTAGCGATCCCGACAGTTGCAGGTTGAAGAATAAATGAAATTCTTACACATTAATTTTTATAAATAAAATTCACTAACTTAATTCGCTGAATTCATTTTTCTTAAGCATTATTTTTGACACAACAAGCAGCTTCGGTTTCCACAGTGCATTAAGGAAGCTAAAACATTTAGGGCGCTTTGCGTCTTATCGTTTCTCAGGCAAGTCATTTACTTTATTCTATGAGCATCATTAAAATCTAGCAACTTAATTTTACTTTTGCTAGCGTTCTTTACATACATCTTCCGAATTTTAAGGTGGTTTTATGTTACATTATATTTCGTGTAAAAATGCTCATATACATTTAGCACTCATTAAATCAGCTGATTTCTTCTGCATCCCGTAATTTTAGCTTAAAATTATAAAGAATATTAGATCCACTGACGCCCATAATCAGCATAGCTCTGTAAGGAACTTTCAGTATATTTTTGAGGACAAGAAAACTGAGAATATGACTAGCTACAAAATTAAAGCATATATGTCTTAAAATAATTTTACTTTTGTAATTGTGTGCGACATAAATCTCAACGAATGAAAATTAAATTTAAATCTTGGCTGATTCCCCTGCTGCAGTTCCGGGACTGGATGAGAATTCTTTTTTGCTTATCACCTTTGCAGCGCTACCACTTGCTACGTATGTACATATGCTGCAACGATCAATCACAATTCATGCTGCTCAGCATTAACAATTTTGAATACATATCAGATTCTTAGCTGGACTGCACTGCAGTAATTCATAATACATATAAGGACGCATGACAACCACAGAAACGTTGAAATAAAAAGTAAATTTGGACTCTATCTATAGAGCTATGAGGATGTGACGATAAGCAGGTATAAACAGAAGGACCAAAAAAGTCTGGACTAACAGTTTTAATATATTTTTAGGGACAAATGTTGCTAACGTGACAGTACTATTCAAACATATCAGGTGCTAAAAGTTTTATAACTTTGTTATTAATTAGGCCCTCGCCTGGGCCATTTCAGCCGGGCTAGGGCTTGCCCTGACTGGACGGGCCCGGGCCGGTCAATCACTAACCCCTCCCTGTCTTACATGTATGATGGGGTATCATCCCCATAATAGGACTTTTGAGGAGCGTCAGCGTCAAATGACGTCTAATGTATAATTTAGGGTATTTTTCAAGCAGTAGACTGTTCAATTCATTCATCCAAACAATTTCCTTCCACTATTTCGTATATATTTATTGTAACAGTTATTCAATCGTGCTTATGGTTATTGTATTCATGCCACTTCCCCATCCATCCCACAGTCAAAAAATTTTTTACCCCCAAACTTGCAATTTTTGGCCGTTTTAAGGTGTTTCTTGGCCGTTTTCGGGCAAAAATTAGAGGTAATTTACCCCCGCCTCCCAACCACACATGCACATAGGGGGATGAGGGGGTATTACCCCTGACGGGTCAGCTAGACCGGTACTGTCCGGCGATTTTAAGCTGATGGAACGTCTTTTGCATCATTTTTGAGATCAAAATCAGTAAAAACGTCGAAATTTTTCCGGCGCTTCGCGCCACATTAGTACTTTTAAGTACTTTTTACTCAAATAAGTGCCCAAAATTAATAAATTTTTGCATGTTTTAGTGTTAAAAGTGATATAACACAGTCAAATGGACTAAAAATGCTTTTAAAATGCGATATTACCACGAAAAAACGTTTTATAGGCTATTTTGACCAATTTGATCTTTAAAACAGCAAAAAAATCGTGAACTTTAAATTTACTGTTTTGGATTTTTGGGATTTCACCCCCCCCTGCCGACCATGACCTTGTGCACCTATGCTCCCAACCCATAAAAATGGCCCGGGACCCTCCCTGTCGAAATTCCAAGCCGTCACAAATATGAACCCTAGGAAACTTCGTCTACCCCCTCCCAGAACTTTTAATCTTTTATCGCGTGCATGCATGATCCGCATCAACATAAATTCTGGGTGGGTTCTTGGCTTCCTGCTAAGGTTAATGTATTCTTCATTTCTCCCACTTTGAAATCCGTTAACTGAATCTTCAAAAAATCTATAAAATCGTGCAGTCGATATTAGATAATCTGGTTTCCAATTCAATGAAAAGAATATACTAAAATAAGCGGCGAAAAATAATGGGCCAGAAATCGTTTATTATTTTCTGGAATTCAAGGTTTTATTGCGAAATTCTTATTTTTTGTAATTTTGCTGTACTGAAATGAACTGAATACCTTACAGTGTAAATACATTCGATAGTTTGCAAGGGAAAAAATAAAAATAACAATACGAATGCGACTAGTCGGTAAAAACGAGACGCATAGCAAAACGAGACAGGCGAGTCACAGCAATGACGATTATTTTACGCTCGCCCTTTAATAAATTCCGATACTTAAGTCGACATCAGTTACATATCCTAGATTTATATATGTTTAAGCTAGAGGGGAAAAACCACAAAATCAGGTAATTGAATTCAAACAGAAATATACTTGTGAAAAAATCAAACTGTTGTAAATTAGAGTGAACAAAAGGTACAACTAACTAGTTCAAAGCGGTTCGAAGAACAAGTAGTATTTTTATTAATGACATCGACGTATGGCATGTTATTTTGAGGACAAATATGTATTTCGTTCTCTTTTAACTAACTAAACTAACGTACCCTTTCACCGTGTTCAGTGTTCTTATCTGGATGATATTCTTTGGCCAGTCTGTGGTACGCCTTAAACGAGAAGCACAAAGAGTAAGCACGAAGAGTCTCAGTAAACTGCGGCCACTGGCAACTGACAATCCACTGGCAACTGCTTAGTTATACTAGCGAAGAAAAATGCTTCGATGGAACAAAAAGGAAGAAAATACTTCAGATTGTGAATAACAAAGGACATAAAAGGAGGGGACTAGAAAAAAGTTAAGTATGTATGTATGTATGCCTGTGAATGTTGTAAGAATCTAGTAAAAATACGACTTCCGCTGAAAAACGCAAAAAATAAAAGTATATTCTGCGGCCTGCGGAAAGAAGTAGCACCTCAGACGTAGAAATAAATAACATGAACAGCTTATTCCTAAAAGAGAAGCGATCACTAATCAAAAAACGACATAATGTGCATTCTTAAGCTAGCATGGCACGCATTGCTATGAGGCAGCCTACTAACAAGATCGCGTGCTCGTCATAATTCTTTATGGAGCCATTGACGATTAACTAGATATTGGTTAGACATTGAAAGAAAAAGTTGATATTGATAAGAAACTGAATAGGTTATGTAACACATCAAAGCTTCCTTATTATCTCTTTTTCTGAATTTAGTGAACGTTTTGTAAAGGCACGCTTTTTTGAAAACCGCAGAATATACTTCAATTTTTTTGCATTTTCCAGCGGAAGTCGTATTTTTAGTAGAATCTTACAACTTTTACATGCATATATAGGTAACTTTTCCCTAGTCCCCTCCTTTTATGTTCTTAATGATGCATAATTCCAAGTATATTTGTCCTTTTTGTTCCATCACAGCATTTTTCTTGCTAGTACCTACCATGATCTTTGGGAATTTGGAGGGCGGGGGTAACCCCGCAAAAGTTTCACCCAAACCAGAATTGGCAATTTTTGAAAGTTCTTGAAATTTTCTATAAATTTATGGAAAAGATGCTTTTTAAGCATTTTTAGTTATCTATTTGCTTAAAAAAGCCAAATTTTCGGCGCTTCGCGCCATTATACTATGTTTTGACTAGATTTTGTCCAATTTGTTCCGATTTCCTTGATTTTTTTCGAAATTTGTTCATGTTTTTATGCTCTAGAAAAAGATAGAGCATCGTCAGAAACGTTGAAAACCGATGTTTTTGACGCGTCCTACCATTTTTGAAACCAAAAACAGGCACTCTATAATTTCATCTCCCCTCAGAATGCCCGCTGTGCATGTATGGCTAGTACCCTACGTACGTTCAATTAGCATGATTTGATTAAATAAGTCAGTAAACACATACGGTAACATGCCGCAATAATGGCAGCAGTTCAACAATGCGGAAAAAATATTAGTCAGGACAAGCGCATTATCTTTTTCAAACAAGACAAACTTACATTATTTAAACCGATCAAATATTTTCAGCACAAATTTCACCCAACTAATGGGTGTACAGAACACTTGCATTCAGATTTTCAATCCTAACGTTACATGGAACAACTGAAAAATGAAGCTTATGCAATGCTCTTAAACTAAAAGTTAATTTTCAATGTAAGCTTTGCATTACTACCAAGTGTTAAGAAAACAAATAATCTAATTCGTAATCCTGACATTTCGGAGACATATTTTGAAAAAATTCACACTTTGCAACTCTCTGGAAATACAATAAATTTGTCGTGTTCACTTTACACATCACAAATAAATGAATAGTGTAGACATTACACAACTACAGGGTGTAGGGAAGACTAGTCAGATTCGTAATTCTGACGTTACATAACACATTTGTAAAAAATAAAGCTTCCGCAACACTCTAGAACTCAGGTTAATTTAGAATGTAAACTTTACACAACCCATAAGCGGAAAAGTTGTCAGAAAAAAACAATACAGAATTAAGTTTAACACCCCCAATTTATGACGTTACACCTCCCGAAAACGCTCAATATTGATGTAAATAAACACAATTTGCTGTGACGTATAGTCATGGCCTCTAAAAAAAACCACGTTACATGTTTTTTGCATATATTCATTGTGCAAGCACCCCAGTCTAGAAACTTATATAATCAGAGCAATGTCCCGTCGATGCTCCATCTTTCGCCACTCAGTTGATTTCATAGACCCCTTTAGTCTTGAAGAAAAAATCAAAGTCAAAACTAAGAAACACCAACAAATTTCATTTGGGAAATAAAAAAACCATGGGAAATAAACAAACCACCCTCAAATGTTATGCGAAGTGCGTGGTTTGTAGGGTAAAATAGTTAGTTGACCTTACATGATCATATTTTTTTGAAAAAAATCAATTTTTACGATATTTCCGTTTATTTTATCACATTTATATGAAAATCAATATTTTTTTTTTGAAATTTATTAAAAATTCTATAAATTTCACAAATAAAGTCTTCAAGTGATAAACACAACTCTACATAGGTAAGTCTCTTCTGCATCCTTTGCAAGAAACCAGTACAAAATTATGCAACTTGATAAAAAGTAATTTCGTTACCATGGCAACGTATACTTAGCATTGGTCTCTTTTTAGGTTACAGTAGTTTTTTTAGGTTACAATCGAACTTTTTTGGCAGTTTTTGAGGTGAGGTGATTCCCATTTTTTGTAAAAAATAAATATCAGGCATCATGTAAGGTGCTACGAGGCACATTCCTGCTAAGTTTTGTAAGAATTGGCGCTGGTTTTTATTAGATTACAACTGGTTTTTTAAGTTTTACTTTGAAGGTATACTGTAGCTATGTGGATGACATAGGACAACTAAATTTTTTTCTGACATTAGTCAGCAAGAGAGCCTAACGTTGAAAACATAAAAGATTCCAGCAAATATGGATACGGGTAGAAATACTGACCCTCAAAAATGCTTTTAAAAAATCATAAAAACGGCAATTTTTAGGAACTTTTCGACAAATTTATTTCAAGTTTTTTGAATGATCTGGAAAGAGATCAGGGGTCAGTTGTAATCCTTACGGCATAACTTGTTCGCCAGTATAATATCATCAGTCATCTCCTTTTGGTTATGGAAAAAAGGGGTTTGTTAAACAAGCTAGGTGCTTTAAAACTGTTACTAAATAGCAAACAGTTTGAAATAATACTTCTGTTGTGAGTCTTGGCTTTATCCTGAAATTCCAGATAGTCTCCTTTGCAGTCCAAATAATTACCAAATTATTCGATGTGATCGGTTAAATAAACGTGGGGGTGGACCAGTGATCGTACGGGGTCAGATTTTCACCCCCGATCGGGGGTCAGGGTCGGGGATGAAAAACCCCGGTTTTCGGGGTCGGGGTCGGGGTCGGGGTCGGGGTTGACGATTAATAATTAACATTGCATGATTACATAATCGCTCTCGCTTTTTCATATTCCTCCACAGTTTTTTCATAACGCTTTTCTATGGCGCACTGATTGTAGAGGAGCCAATGGCGCGAAGCGCCGAAAATTTTCGAAATTTTTACCGTTTTCATGTAGAATTTACGCCTTTTTATTGACGAACAGTTCGGGAAATCATAAGTGGCTCAAAGCATCAAGAATTTCAGTCATATTTTACCGCCCTAAGACAATAATCGGCGGTGCTAAGCGCAGGAAAATTTTGACGTTTTTACTCTTTAAACTCAATTTATACCGCTTAAATCATACAGAACAGATAAACTGATAACGGCGCGAAGCGTCGAAAAATTTTAAAAATTCCTAATCCTTTTACCTTTTCTGTCCTCCTAAAAAATCTCTTTCAACATGTAGAACGAGATTGTACGGCTGGGGGTCTGGGGGTGGCGCGCTCAAGCGCCACCAGCGAAGTCCAGAGCAGAACCCCAGAAATTTTGTAAAAAGGACTCTAATTTTTAATTAGTAACGTTAAAATTTCCGCAATCGGCAAAATCTCAGGCTATGAAATAAGCCCAAAAACACTTAAAATTGATTAACCCCCACACTGCACAAAACTTCTGAGCTGAAATGCATTTTTCGACCTCTGCTAAGTATATAGCGCAGAAATGGGTCGCTGCCAATAATTCATTGGAAGTTGTATCAATGAGAATTTTGTTTTTACCGTTTTTCAGGCTCACTTGTGGCCTTCTTATTAATTAGTTCAGAAAACAGAAAATGCGCAGAAACACAAGAAAATCTGGCCTTTCCTTTTTATTTAAAATAGAATTATGTGTCCAAGAGCGATAAAAAAAGCAGAGACAAATTGGTACGCTAACATTTTCGCACTTTTACTATTATGCTCAACAAGCATGCGCAATTTCATTCAATGAACTCATAGTGCATTAAATCACTAAAGTGCTGCGAAGTGCTGGATTATTTTAACAGATTCAAGCTTTTAAATTCATTGGATCTGTATAACAATAAATGATAATGACTCGGCGCGAAGCGCGGAAAATTTTGACGTTTGTGCCTTTTCAAACTCGATGTTCTGGACACATTGCGCCAGAAAAATCAACATAATTTCTGAAAAATTCCGGGGGGCATGTGCCTCCACCCCCCCCGGCTACGCCTGTGATTCCGCAGTAATTTCGGCGCACTTCATAATGGAAAATATGCGAACATGTGTGTACGTCTTAACAACACGGCGACCAGGCGTACTTTTTATGAAATATCGCGAGTGTCGAGTTTAACATATTAATTTTGCTGGTGAATGAATCGTCCTTGTTCCAAATTTATTTGCTATTTATACAATTCTTCTTTGTACCAACAAATAAAATGCTATATTTCACCCCCGAAAAAAGGTTCAACCCCGACTCAAAAAATCATGCCCCCGGTCGGGGTCGGGGTCGGGGTTTGAGGCCGGGGTTTTTCGGGGTCGGGGTCGAGAGTCGGGGTCAGGGTCCCCGGTACGATCACTGGGGTGGACTTATAGTTTTTGCTAATAATAATCTACATATTGAACACATCAAAATTCCTATCAATTTTCCTGCCTGTGAAATTTTAATTTTTGATTTATGCAATACTGATTTCAAAACTAGATTTATTCTAGCTTATCGTCCTCCTACTTATGATACTATGTATGCTGAAAGTCTTTGTAATTCTATTGAATGGGCTTCTAATGTACCCAGTGATCGTACGGGGTCAGATTTTCACCCCGATCGGGGTCGGGGTCGGGGATGAAAAACCCGGTTTTCGGGGTCGGGGTCGGGGTCGGGGTTGAAGATTAACAATTAACATTGCATGCACTGTTTTTTTGTACGAGACAAAGATTTTAAGGCTCGTACAATGATTTTTGGAGCCATCTTTGCACAATGTACAAAGACTTTTTGGGGCAAAGTAATAGTAATTTTAACGTTTTTTGGAGTTTTTTGGCAAAATTTCTAAAAATTTTCGGCACTTCGCGCCGAGTATCATAATTACATTCTATTTAGCTCCAAGCGCGGGCACTAAACACTCCAAAATTTATCTGTAAGCATCTTTGTACAGATTGAAGCATCTTTTACATCTATTTCCACTGTTTTATATAGATTTTATGCAGAAAAAAGTACTATTAAACAACTTTGCACTGTTTTCTGCCGTTTGAAGATAAAATTGACTCTTTTATCTTTGCGTTGCATTAAATTCATAAGCAAATTGGTGTCTATTATGAGATTCACTCAGCACATTGCAATCGCTTACTATTTATAATTGTGTAACACAAGTCATTTTAACTTGCTGAATCGAATTTTATATAAGATTTCAACCTAAGAGTCATGAAAATTTTGGCGTTTCGGGCCGAATTGAGGACAAAGTTACACCTTTTGCAAAGCGTGCGGGTCACGGATAACAATATAGTAGTATGTAAAAATGTGTACATTCAATTGAATATCTATACGTTATATGTACAAAAAAATTTTCGCTCGTACAAAGACTTTTCCGGGGATCTTTGTATATGTACAAGAGAGCTCGTACAAAAAAAACAGTGATTGCATGATAACATACTAATTTGAAAAGGATAAAAACGATACCTTCACTTGTTTGTAGAGCATACTAATAAAGCTGGTTATGTTCAACATTTTATTTTCATTCCAAGTTCAAGCATGGTTTTAGCAATTTAGCATTACTTTCAATTTTACTCACTAATCGTTCTCGCTTTTTCGTATTCTTCCACGGTTTTTTCATAACGGTTTTCTATGGCGCACTGATTGTAGAGGAGCCAATGGCGCGAAGCGCCGGTAAATTTTTCGGAATTTTTACCGTTTTCATGTAGAATTTACGCCTTCTTATTGACAAACAGTTCGGAAATCATAAGTGGCGCTAAGCATCAAGAAATTCAGTCATATTTTACCGCCCTAAGACAATAATTGGCGGTGCTAAGCGCAGGAAAATTTTGACGTTTTTACTCTTTAAACTCAATTTATACCGCTTAAATCGTACAAAACAGATAAACTAATTGCGGCGCGAAGCCCCGAAAATTTTTAAAAATTCATAATCCTTTTACCTTTTCTGTCCTCCTAAAAATCTCTTTCAACATGTAGAACGAGATTGTACGGATGAAGGTCTGGGGTGGCGCGCTCAAGCGCCACCAGCGAGGTCCAGAGCAGAACCCCCGAAAATTTTTGTAAAAAAGCACTCTAATTTTTAATTAGTAAAGTTAAAATTTTCGCAAATTGGCAAAATCTCGGTTCTGAATTAAGTCCAAAAAAACTTAAAATTGATTGAACACCTACACTGCACAAAACTTCTGAGCTGAAATGCGTTTTTCGACCTCTGCTAAGTACATATGTAGCGCAGCAACGGGTCGCAACCAATAAGTCATTGAAAGATGTATCAATGAGAATTTTGTTCTTACCATTTTCAGGCCCATTTGTGGCCTTCTTATTAACTAGTTCAGAAAACAGAAAATGCGCAAAAACACAAGGAAATTTGGCCTTTCCTTTCATTTAAAATAGAATTATGTGTCCTTGTAAAGAAAGATAAACAAAGCAGAGAATAGATAAATTGGTACGCAAACATTTTCACACTTTTACTATTATGTTCAACAAGCATGTGCAGTTTCATTCAATGAACTAATAGTGCATTAAATCACTAAAGTGCTGCGAAGTGCTGGATTATTTTAACAGATTCAAGCTTTTAAATTCGATCGGATCTGTATAACAATAAATAATAGACTCGGCGCGAAGCGCTGAAAAATTTTGACGTTTGTGCCTTTTTAAACTCAATGTTCTGGACACATTGCGCCGGAAAAATCAACATAATTTCCGAAAAATTCCGGGGGGGGGGGCATGTGCCTCCATTCCCCCCGGCTACGCCTGTGATTCCGCAGTAATTTCGGCGCACTTCATAATGGAAAATATGCGAACATGTATGTACGTCTTAACAACATGGCGACCAGGCGTGCTTTTTATGAAATATCGCGAGTGTCGAGTTTAACATATTAATTTTGCTGGTGAATGAATCGTCCTTGTTCCAGTTTATTTGCTATTTATACAATTCTTCTATGTACCAACAAATAAAATGCTATATTTCACCCCGAAAAAAGGTTCAACCCCGACTCGAAAAATCATGCCCCGGTCGGGGGTCGGGGTCGGGGTTTAGGCCGGGGTTTTTCGGGGTCGGGGTCGGGGTCCCCGTACGATCACTAGATAGCGCCTTATCCTTTATTAATTAATAGTTGATTTCAATCTTCCACAAAATTAGTGGGTCTCAACACCCCCTTTCCTTCTGATCCAATCAATACTTTATTTTATGATACCTTCTGTACAACTGGTTTGGAGCAACTAATCCGTAGTCCAACTCACGATAATAATATATTAGATTTCCTTTTTTCACCTAAATCAAGCCCATTAAGTGGCCATGAAGATTTCACCTCCTTTTCTGATAATTCTATTGCTTTCGAAATTCAAGGGTACGAAGACAAATCACATGCCCTCTTGTTTTAAATTTTCGAAAAGCCAATTACGACAATTTCTATGCGATTGGCCACTGTTTCTTGGCCCGATTTATTTGATCAGTGTACTTCGGCAAATGATATGTATAATGTTTTTGTTTCAGTTCTTCAAACTACAGTGCTCGCCACGAATGTTTACGTTGGAATATGCTCCATAGGATGATAGAGCTTGTTAAAGGATATATGTTTAACACGTCGGTCGTGCGTGGGCGTGGATAGGACCGACCTGTTAATGATATAACCCTAACAAGATCTAGAAGCTTACTAAAGCGTAAACATTCGTGGCGAGTAGTGTAGTTCTGATCTAATACCTAAAAAAGCACATAGAATTTTTAAAAGAAGTTCTTCCTAAACACATCCGTAAGTTATATTTAAAAAAAAACTGAGAATTATGGAATAATTACAAAAAGTTCAAAACTCGAACAAATCGAACTATCTATTCTAGTTTCTGCAAATCTATAAGAAGAGAAACCAAAAATTTTTACGCTAAAGAAGAATTAGAAGTTTTTGAAATCAGGCGATATCCGTAACTTTTACGAATTTTGTTAATTCTAGTTTAAAAATCAGGAAAAGTTCATCTCCACTGACTTAATCTATTGGAGTATTGAATTAGATGACGATCATGTAAAAGCTAATCATTTTAACTCATATTTTGCCTCTGTTTTCACTATTGATGATCAAAATCTTCCTGTTTTTCAGGCTCGTACTTTTTCTTCGTTAGCAGAAATCAATTTCGGCGTAGACACCGTTTACAGAGCTATTCGCGAATCTAAACCAAGTACTGCATGTGGCCCTGATGGCCTATGCTCATACTTTATTAAAAAAACTAGGTCAATTTGCTTTCTTCTCCTCTACGCTTCTATCTTTGAAACTTCTTTTCAGATCAGGTTCAATTCCAAAATTGTGGTATCAAGCAAACGATAATTCCAGTTTTCAAAAATAAAGGTGATTCTGCTTGTGTAGAAAATTATCGTCCGATTTCGTTGTGTTGCTCTCCTTGTAAAATTATGGGAAAAAAAATTGTTAATAAAAAAGATTCTGGACCCACTTGAATATAAATAATTTACTTTCTCCTCTTCAATTTGGATTTTTAAAGGTCGATCATGTGAAATGCAATTGCTAAAGTGTAAAAACGAATGGGCAAAATTTCTTGATAGAAAATCTACTGTCGATGTAATTTTTATCGACTTTAAAAAAGCTTTCGATTCTTTATCGCTCGCGAAATTACTTCATAAACTTTCTGCATATGGTCTTAATGGTTTTCTTTTCAACTGGCTTAAATCTTTTTTATCCTCTCGATCTCAGTGCGTTGTTGTTAATAGTTCTTTTTTCAGATAGCTTTAATGTAACTAGCGGCGTCCCGCAAGGGAGCGTGATAGGGCCAACCCTTTTTCTGAATTTACATGAATGACTTCAAAACGACCTTAATGAGCTTTTTATACATGGTCGCGTGAATGGCAGCTTCAGATATCTATTGATAAATGCTCAGTTTTGTACATGGGTTATTGAAATCCTAAGCATCAATATTTTATTGGAAACCAACTTTTACCTTCTGATTCTGACTGTGTCCGTGATGTATGTGTTCTAATGTCTCAGAATTTGAAATTTCAGCATCAATCATGAAGTGATTAAAAAGCTTCTCAGCGATCCCAGTCTGATACTGAAGTTATTCTCCTCTCGTGATCATAAAATTTTGTCTCGTGCTTTTGTTTGATATGTTCGTCCGCTTTTAGGTACTGCTGTACCGTTTGGAGTCATATTGTATTCGAGATATTGATCGTATCCGAGCGAGTTCAGCGCCAGTTTACCGTTGTATCTTTTGGTTTTAACAGTGGTTTGTCATATAATGATCGTTTAAAAAAGTCTGTCGTTAGAACGTCTCAAAATACGCTGTATTCGTTTTGCTTTATCCTTTTATTGTATCCAGATCATTAATGGAAATCACACATTCTCTGTGACGAGTTTTTTCGCTTTTAATCGCAACTGCTACTCGCTCTGTCAATAACCTTAAACTGACTGTTCCAGTAGCTCGTTCAAATATTCTCAAGTAAGATTTCAGTCATAGATATGTGAATCTGTGGAATTCACTTCCAGTTGATGTTGTAAATTCACCTAGCTTAGAATTTTTAAACGCAAACTCAATGCTTTTGATTTTTCTGTTCATCTGAAGGGGCACGCATAAGTTTTCACTTTCGTGACTGCGTGTCCCGTTGCTGACGTTTTAGTCATATGTCGTTTTATCATATCTTTGTATCGTACGCTGTGTCTTTATTTTCACCATGTCTTGTACGTTTTGCAATAAATCTTTGTTTGCTTGTTTGTTACAAATCGACTGGTTTTTAGAGTCAGCACTATATACCCCTTGGCAAGTACTTTATTTTGATCCTATTCGACTCATTCCGACTTCTAAAGAATGAAATTGGCGAACAAAGAAAGGGGACAAAAACGTATTTTCCACCATCTACAACATTGTAAAATAAAAAAATATGAATCTAGCTCCCCATTGAGTGTAAAGAAATTCGGTTAAGGCTAGTTTGTAGCCCTTGAATCCTGGTACGTTTGTGTGAGGAAAACTTCTGTTCCGCAAATTATTTGAGATATTGACCAACCAAAAAGGAAAAAACCTGTTTTTCTCACCCCATCTTACACCCTGATTTCGAGCTTTACAGTGGTCGCCATGAAAGATGACACGCCATCACCCTCAGAATTATAATGGATGGTGCGTCGCGGCGCCGCGATTACGTCCATCATGCGCCATCATCTCTTTTTTCTATTCAGCGCCATTAACCTCCATCATCCCTTTAATCTGACGATGCGGACGGCGCAATTTAGCTTTTAATAATGCGGTAGCGCTTCCTTCTTGTTGGTGCTATTAATAGCTAAAGTGCGCCGATCCGCATCGCCAGATTAGCGGTGATGGAGGTGAGACGCGAATAGAAAAAAGAGATGATGGCGCATGATGGATACGCACGCTGGCGCTCGGCACTCATCCGCTATATTCTGAGGTGATGGCGCGTCATCTTTCATGGCGAACACTATGTGTACATACACCGCCAGAAATGTCTCAATATTAGAGTTTTTTCAAACCACGATTCGCTGCGAGCGTGTAGCACTTACATCGAACTTTTATTTGATTCTATTCAATCTGTCCCGACTTATAACGGAGAAGTTGGCAGAGAAATCTGAGACAAAATCTGTTATTCAAAGCGTAAGAAAGTTTGCAAGGTAAGCCGAAAGTAGCCCTTAGGCCGTAGTAAATTTCTGCTGAAAGAATTTCTTGGGACTCGTAACCGGAGTTGTTGGCGGACAAAAAGGGGCCAAAATGTGGTTTTTCACCATTAGATTATTTACACTCTCCACACTGCCTCTCGAAAATAAGTAATTTTTTTTTAAAATGAAAAATATCGTATCAAGCTTGCAATTTAAAAAAAACAGACTAGAAGAGAATGCAAAACTGAGTTTGAAAAGTCGAGTGACCGACCAGAATTTTGAAAAACAATGTTATAATGTTACATTAAAAAAACTCTACACGCTCTTTACACTCCGGATAGAAGTGTAAAAAATTAAAAATGGCTAAATCGAATTTTTTATCATCTATTTTTTAAAAAACCTAAAAAACCACATCAGAAAATCCTTGCTCTGAGGCTAGTAATATTTTGATTACAAGTTAAAATTAATTATCGGCGAAAATGGAATATAATCCATAGATAAAAATTAACAAACTAACAAATCATAATTTCATTCAAAAATTTAAGAGTAAATGCTAGTGTAAATGAGGCATGGCATTTCATAATAAGTAGGTATTTTCGCTATACATCAGGCTGTCATAATGGATATATGTTTGTATCGGCCTACTAAAGAGCCTGATTACAGTGTTTGCACTTCTTTCTAGACCAATATAAATTAATAAAATAAATGCATGCAGCTTTTGAACGCCTGTATATTTCACAGCCTAATTCTATTAAGCAAGACAAGGCTTACCCGTTTGATTTCGCTATCACTAGCATTGGGAGAAACGCCAATCAAGTCATACAATTTGGTGTCTCTGCGTCTAGACGGCATACCATTGAAAAACATCTTAGTGGCCGTCAATAAAATGGGGCACAAGAAATAGATCAGAGCCGGAATTAAGTCCTAAATAACAATCTGATAAAAAACATAACAAAACGATTTTTGTGAAAATTGAGAGGCGGTAAAAGTAATATGATAAAAGTAGTAGTGAAGTAAAGTTACTATCAGAGTACATACATAAACTAAAGTAAAATATAAAGTAGGTGTGTAAACATTAGGATATAAAGTCAATACATATAAAATTTAATGTAGGTATATAAATAAAATATAGAATTTAGGTATAAATAAATATAAAACATGAATATAAGGCATAGGTGCGCAAGATCAAACTTTTGGCTCTTTAGTCTTTTTGTGGTCAGAAAATTAGACCATATAGCCTTTATAACTATCAGAAACTAGCCATATAGTCTTTTTGGATTCACAAAAAAATAGCTATATAGCATTTTTGGACTAAAAATAGCTATTAATCCTTTTGAGTTGAGAAATGGCTATACATTCTTTTCAAACTCCAGAAAAAATAACTAAATAGCATTTTTGAGCTCAAAAGACTACCTATATAGCTAGTTTCTGAGCTCAAAAAGGCTATATAGCTGATTCCTGAGCCCAAAAAGGCTATACAACAATAGATTTTCAACCAAAATCGCTGTACAGCTATCAGTTTTTCAAAGCTCAGAGAGAGGCTAATACCTCTCTCACCCCCACGCTCTATGTGTGATATAAGGTAAGTATTATTAAGTGCTATAAATCGTGATGTATGTAACTATTCAACTTTCAATTGGTTACACGAAGCAAAAAGCAGTCCTTAAGAAAAAATGTAATACTTTTGACTTGCATGTCAGTTCGCTGATATGTATTTGTAGTCTTTATCTATCGTATTCGCTATTGTATTTGCTTTGTGTTTGCCTACAATAAAGCAATTTAATGTGAATGCATTAACAAACTTAGACCGAAAACATCGTTTTCTTTACCTCTTTATAACGTGATTTTTTCATACATACATAGATGAACCTGCTACCCGGTCCTTAACCAAGAGGACAGAGGGGCTCACTCGAGCCCTTCCTGCCAAATTAAAAAACTGATTCTCCATAGGAGTCGCTCCAAAGAAAAAAGTTGAAAGAAGAAGTTTTTGCATACTTCTGAGCTGGTAAATTCTGGATTCTTCGGAATGTCTTACTTTTTGATTATATTTGCGAAGTAGGTAAATATGTACCGACCGATCCGAAAGCCCAGGCTTGGTTTATCCGTGTTTTGAAAAAATTTCATTTTATAATCTCAAAGATTAAATAAGATATAGTACTTATTTTAAAACGTGGTCCAAACCAAAACTGTGGGAAAATCTCTCAAACATGTCCTAAAAACCAGTTTTCTAAATAAATAACATTTAAAAAAGCATGGAAAAATTTTGACTGAAAACTATTAATTTCTTTCCGAAACATTTAAGGATTGCAGAAAAATGTCCCACTTTCGACACATTTGCAGAAATAGGCTATAAAAAACCTGGAGTAGTTTTCCTACTGAGAATTCCCTTTTATACATATTTGACATGCTGAGCATGACTATTGGAATAATATTGTTTCCGTTTGGACTAAGTAGGCCAGAGATTCTCGATTTCACCCTCTCAAATTACCCTGACCATGTGCATATATGGCTGGCGCGTGAAGCCCGAGAATTTTCCCCCGACTTGATCATTCAATCTATTCCTTGGAATTAAAAAGCTTCGATAGCTTTTCCCAGCTCATCTTGCCATTCTTTGGTGAGAATTAGGAAGATATAGCTTTTCATTCGAATAGATTTAGAAAGGAGGCTTTTATTAAGTTATCATACCAGCTAAACTGATGTTAAGTACAATTTGTCAGCACAAAAAGTATAAAATCTGCACGGTCCAACGTCGGACCTCAAGTGTCCGATGTTAGATCAAAATTTACTATTCAAAATAATTCTCTTACAGGATTTGAGGAAACGACGTTAGATCCCAAAAGATCACTAAAAATTACTACTGTAACGCGTAGAATTCATAAGCTCATAGCCAGTGAACCTCAAGTTTTTTTAATTTAAAAAGTAAAGGAAACTAAGTTTTCTAACAATAATAAGATTGTTTGAACTCGAATTGTTTTACCTGTTAATAATCAACGAATATAAATTGACACCAGCGAAAAGCTAGCCTACAAATTAAAAAGAGAATGATCGCAAAACGTGCAAGTGCAATATTCGTCCACATGTGGTAGGGTAAATGGACCAACTTGGAACGAACTCTAACATAGAACACACCTCGTGAAAACTGTGATTTCTCATGATAGAACGAGTTTTGATTTGAGATTTCGATACTAAAAGCAAGATAACGATCTGCTTGAATTGAACATTTGCATGGAAACATATTAATGAAGCTTTTAAAATATTGTACCATTACAAAGTGGGTTAAATCACACTTTTTTGTATTTACTCACATTAAAAACTTAACTCAGCAGTAAATGTATGTCGCTTAAATCTTTTTTGATTAACGTATTTTTACGCTCTATCAGACTATGCTGTGCGTTCAATTTCCCTTGTCCACTGTTCTGTTCAGTTCACATATTGCCTGTTTGTCTAACATGGAACATTATGTTCCAACGTAAAAATACGCGCATCTTACAGAATTTTTAAATACATGCCACCAAAACTAAGTTTTTAACACTAAGTTTCTCTTTTGGAAAGATATTTGAGATTGTTGGGAAGCTAATTTTAAGGCTTTCCGATACTCAAAACGATTCTTTTTAAAAGCAAAGAAGGTGTATCAAGTTTGACCCGCTTCGGATCTAACATGGAACACCGAAATAATTTTACAAAAAACGCCCGCATTGCTTGAGAAAGCAATTTGGGCGCTAATTTTTTCAGGATAGGTAGACAAATGACTCATCTTAAATATGACGAAGTTTCATTGTGAAATATTTAGCAGTTGGCGAGTTATAGGGGGTGCAATTTAAGTAATTTTCTGTTAGTCCTTTTACATCTATCCCTTGAAACAGGCCCGTATCCAGGATTTGGTCAATGGGGGGGGGGGGTGCGGACTTCACATAAATTGGCCTATATCTTGCGAAATTTGTCGGGATAGGTCGCAAAAACCGCATTTTCCATTAAGATCATGAAATTCGAACTTTTCGTAAAAATTTTTTTCTCACTCTAAATGCTATAAAAAGTGTCGTTTTTGGTTGCACTTTCGAAGTCAAAATTATGGAAATCTTCACATCTGGCGCTTGAAGCGCCGATAATTTGAAGATTTTACCCCAACAACAGACAATTTTTCCATCTTTTCATACATTATCTTACCTTTCAAAATTTTTTCCGGCCAAGGGGAGCTGACCTCCCAAGCACATAAGGCCCAGTGAGTATGTCTGATATTCGACACTGTCCGGTGTTTACCTCCTCAGTCCATTTACCCTGATTTTTTAAACATCGAAGCAAGAATTTTTGCTTTGATAGAACATAAAGCAACTCGAATTTCGATCTAGGTAGGCAGGCAACTACAAGCAATGCAAATGAATGTTAGTTATTTGACTCGGCGCTGGACTCGAACTATTGAATCCTCGATTTTTGGAAAAGAACTTGCGTTTTTGGTCGTTTCTGGTCAAAAACATGTCTGAAGTTGCATGAAACAAATGCTCAATTTGAAAGAAAAATCTAGGTACTTCAACAGAATAGTAACTATTATGACGTGATCAGACAAACTTATGCCTGCATCTAGACCTAAGTGGGAACAATACCGACCTAAGCGAGAGCAGTGCCGATCTAAGCAGGAGTGCTACCATTAGACCCGTAACCAGGGGGATAGGAGGCACGTGCCCTCCCTCCACAATAAAATACGAGAATGATTTTTTCCTTCACTCCCCTTTGTTTTTTTAGTCAAAAATCGCGATAGATTTAATTATAAATTGAGTGTATTTAGTCCCAAGCGTGCGATTTGAACGCCCCATTTTTAATCTTAATACATTCTAAAGCGTATTTTGCATCCATGTCTTCTGTTTGGCACTGGTTTTATGCAGAAAATGACATTTGTTCCAAGAGAAATCCATTGGATCTTCACCATATTTTAGGCATCTCCGCAGTGTTTTTTTTTCTACAAGATCCGTGTGTATAGATGGTCCCCAAAAGTCTTTGTACATTTTGTACACACAAATTTTTGGGTACTAAAATATGGTACAGTAGCGATTTAAGTGTTGTAAAAACAGAGTTGTTCGACTTTAAGTAGTGATTTTAGCTAATTTCTGGGTCTTTAGAGGCAAAAATCAATAAGAATCGTCTTAAACGGCGCAGCGCACCAAAAATTGGACAATTTCTTTGGAGTAAGTTAAGAATATGGTACTTTTGGGATACTATGAAATAAATTTCAGAAGAGCGGATTTTTTCGCTCAGTACTTAGAACAAGTTTAAAGAAAGCGCGGAAAAAATATTCATCCGTCTATGATCAATATTACAAAAGCTATAGGTTTCGTTAATTAGCCTCTTCTCGACCTAAGCAAGCATCTACTCAACCTAAGTATTTGAAGATTCAAACAGCTGAATGCAGAATCACATGTAGATACCCAATTAACGTCGATATAAGCATCTATACATCGACCTAAGCACCTATACATCTACCTAAGCATCTATACATTGACCTAAGCATCTATACATCGACCTAAGCATCTATACATCGACCTAAGCATCTATACATTGACCTGAGCGGGAGCGACCTCGACCTAAGCAGCTTAAAACACACCTTTTCAGATATACTAAGCCTAAGCCTAAGCATATTAGAAGCAAAAACTTAGATTTTCCTATATCTTATCAAGTAAAACCGAAAAAACATGCAAAAAAATGAAATTTTTTTTAACTTTTCTAAATTTTAAACAGCTTTCCGCGCCTTTTTTCTTTTTTCTCTTTCATTGCTATGCTTCCTTCCATAATTTCAGCCCATATCATTCATTTCTGACAAATGTGTAAGTCCTTGGATCGAGCCGTTTATTCGTCCTACCCAACACTCAAATCGACAGTTGCCTGCAACTTTGCAAGTATGGCTCAGATTTTCACCGAATTTTCCACGCTTTAATTTATCAAGTTCTACCAGTTTGGCACAAAAATTTTGGCATTCCGTATTCGTTTTGCTCCTTTTCTAAAAGTACCATATTCTTAACTTTAGCCCATTTTTCTTTTAAAATGCAATTTCTGCCATTGTAAAAGAATATAGAACACACAATTACTCATTTCTCATTTGTGGCTCAAAAATCTTAAATTTTAGGCGCTTCGCTAGTTTTATTTTGTCATTTCAATTTATTTGTTTTTGTCTTGTTTTTTGTTTTGTTTTGTTCAATTTACTCAATTTTTTCAGACTTTTTGAAATTTCTATTAAGTTTCTATGCTTTAAAAGGAGCGAGCGCTGTGTGAAACGTCAGAAAACAGGGCATTGGTGTAGCTGGTTCACATATGTATTAAGATAGCCACGTTATAAGTACGTATACAACAAGTATTATCCGGTGAAAGCTGCCACCTAACTGGTTTGATTTGAGTCAAGTCGAAAACAAGGCAGTCATCAGATTTTTCCAGTAGATTCATGTGACTTACCAAAATGTTGGTGCCAGCGTTTAAAATAAGCTAAGCAATGGGATGCAACTGGCAGTAATTATTTGCAGTCAACTGCAGGCAATATAGCACACAATGTAAAATTATATGCAGTCAAAAACCAGCGGCCTAGACTGCAGGCAATCTAGCACACAATGTAAAATTATATGCAGTCAAAAACCAGCGGCCTAGACTGCAGGCAATCTAGCACACAATGTAAAATTATATGCAGTCAAAAACCAGCGGCCTTGACTGCAGGCAATATAGCGCACAATGTAAAATTATATGCAGTCAAAAACCAGCGGCCTTGACTGCAGGCAATATAGCACACAGTGTAAAATTATATGCAGTCAAGCTTAATGCTTATTGATACAGGGAGCTGGCACTTCGCTTCTCGAAGCATTTTATTTCTACTACAGTAAAACAACAATTCCCCAGAATTGGGACAAGAAGAACAGCAACAGCTACTCAATATCTATCACGTAGGACCAGAGCTTACGCTGGCCCATCAAAATGCGCTAACGGGCGACTGGGCAGCTATTGAAGCTGCTACCCATGCAGCGCAGAAATAAACATTCCCCAGTGAGAAAGTAAATCTGCCAGACCATTTCAAATGAAAGTGCCTTCTAAAACCATCTACTACAGGTTGAAATGCGAGCGAAGCGCCAGCTCCCATATCAATAAGCATTGAAGCTTGACTGCAGTTAAAGCTTATAGTTGTTATGTTAGACCTTTATTAGAGTATTGTTGCAGTGTATGGAACCCCTCTTATCTTAAGGATATAGATAGATTGGAAGCTGTTCAACGTAGATTCACTAAATATATTTTTGGCTATAATAATATTTTTTCTTACGAGGATCGTTTAACACAACTTAAATTGTGCAGACCTGAATTAAGACGCTTGCAGATTTGTCTGTGTATGATGTATCAAATTATTTGTCATAAATCATGTTTGGAAGCTGATGATTTTTTTGTATTTAATCATAATATTACCCGTAGCATTAATAGATTTAAATTAGTCATACCTACTGTACATTCTAATTTAGAAAAGTTTGATTTCTTTTACAAATACATCGCAGTTTGGAACGATCTTCCTGACTTCATTGTTTCTTCCCCTAACCTAAACATATTTAAATCTAGATTAGCAAACTTTGATTTATCTAGATATCTTGTGGAAGCGCGCGTAAAACTTTGTCATTCCATTGACTCGCATGTCCTTTACTAATTCGTAATTGCATTTATTATATATCTTGTCATTTCGTATTTTAACTGTTGGTATTAGTAATATAAATTTTCTTTCTTTCTTTCTTTCTTTCATATATAATTTTACAAGGTGTGCTATATTGCCTGCAGTCAAGGCCGCTGGTTTTTGACTGCATATAATTGTACATTGTGTGATATATTGCCTGCAGTCAAGGCCGCTGGTTTTTGACTGCATATAATTTTACGTTGTGTGCTATATTGCCAGCAGTCAAGGCCGCTGGTTTTTGACTGCATATAATTTTACATTGTGTGCTAGATTGCCTGCAGTCTAGGCCGCTGGTTTTTGACTGCATATAATTTTACATTGTGTGCTATATTGCCTGCATTTGACTGCAAATAATTACTGCCGGTAAACTCGCGTCGCTCGCTTCGCTCGCTCCGCTCGTCGCATCCCATTACTCAGGCTTATTTTAAACGCTGGCACCAACATTTTGGTCAGTCCATGATACTAAGCCTAAGCCTAATCAGCTGGTAAACCAGCAAAACATCACGAATAGCTTGCAATCTTTATCAGAAATTAACACAGCGTTAGTCGATTGGTTATGGTTCTGGACTTTAAGAGCAAGGGGGTCCACGTTTCGAATCCGACTGCCAAGCAACTTTCTCTCGTTTCCTCAGATGCTATCGACCGCACTCTTGCCGCCCTTACTAATATGACTACATGCTAATACATATGTGAACCAGCTACAACGAATGCCGAAATCAGTATTTTTGACGTGTACCCAAGTTTTTTAGTCCCAAAAAGGCATTTTTGAAAATTGTTTGGGCCTGACCCCCCAGAATTCCTGTGCTGCGCATGTATGGGCGCGACCAAGATTTTTTAAAACAGGGGGGCCAAAGGACGTATCTTTAAAGACGTTTTACGACCACGTGAGATTGCATGTATTTTTGTAAGTTTCGCTACCTAGACGCAGTGTTTTTTGTAGGTATTCGGCAAAAGATTTTTTCGATGTACAAAGACTGAAAGGGCATACTTTTCACCAACTTTAACTCAACTTTTAGAAAAAATTGACAATTTAGGGGGGTCGCGGCCAAACATTATTTAAGTATCGATTTTTTCGAACTTCTTTATTTTCCATAGACTTAGGCTTAGTTTTACGTTGGTGATAGTATTCCCGCTTAGGTCAGTTTCACTCCCGCTCAGGTCGGTATCGCTCCCGCTTAGGCCGAGATATGGTAAGCATTAATTGGTGCGTACAGAGCAGGTTTGGACGTCATTTCCAGGGTTACCAAGTGCTCTTGTCAAAAAACCCTAATTTTTAACTCAAGTTACCTAAAAAACCACCCCACTCAATGGTTAAGCATAGGCGCAAAAAGAACCTTAATGCTTGCACGGCCTCAAAAAACCTACAAAATGGGGGAAAATTCCAAATTAGCAACCCTGGTCGTTTCGATGGATGGTTTGCTACAGTGCAAACTAATAGTAATAGTTACTTTTCTAGTTCGAAATAAACGAGAACACCTGGGGCCGGTAGCAATACCTCGCGCTCAGACTTTAGCTCGAGCTCGAGCTTAATTCCGACATGCCGAGCTCAGGTGATCGCGGAATAGAAACTGGTTGCAATATTTCTCTCGACCTCGTGATCAACTGAGCTCCGAGCTCGAGCTTACATAAGTCCGAGGTATTGCAACCGACGAGCGCGAGGTTGGTAAAAAATAGGTCGAGATGATCGCGAGAGCTCGAGCTTAAGCTCGAGTATTGAACCCGGGCCCTGGGGTTAGTTTTAATAGAGCTCCCCGCGCTAGACTTAATAAGTCCAAACAACAGCAGCATGAAAATTTATTCGCTAAGCCCACATAAATGCACACATGGTGAAAAACGGATATAAACACCTAACTCAAATATATAACACTAGCAAAGAAAAA
The DNA here is from genome assembly GCA_036768485.1 of Mermis nigrescens. Classification (NCBI taxonomy): domain Eukaryota; kingdom Metazoa; phylum Nematoda; class Enoplea; order Mermithida; family Mermithidae; genus Mermis; species Mermis nigrescens. Next base: position 406,189 of record JAVLUZ010000291.1, read on the forward strand.
ATGCTCCGATGAAAAAAAAACGACGAATATATTTGGGAATGCGGATTATCAAAATTGTAAAAGGAGGGGACTAGGAAAAAGCTACGCCTAAAGTCGCAAAATTGCTAAAAATCAGACTTTTCTCTTAGCAACGCAAAAATCGAAGCATATATATATATATATATATATATATATATATATGCGGTCGTTTGTGTCTTTTGAATATTAGGCTGCACTGCGAAGAATAAAATTGCACCTGAATAAATGTTATCAGTTATTCTTGGAAGGCAAGCTTAGTTCCGGGGGCGTAACATCTATATATATATATATATATATATATATATATATATATATATATATATATATATATATATATATATATATATATATATATATATATATATATATATATATATATATATATATATATATATATATATATATATATATATATATATATATATATATATATATATATATATATATATATATATATATTCTGCTGGCCTACAGATTGAAATACACTATTGGACCAAAAAATGAAAAATGATTGAAAATTATTTAGGCGACGATCAATACAGTTTGCTTTTTAGTTGTTTGTAAATTTGAGCATTCAAGATCAACTTTGTATTTAATTTAATTGATTTCTATGTATGTACATATGTTATTGTCTGACTCGATTGCTTATCAATGGCGCTTTTTATTTTATGAAAATGATAGGACGGTCTTGTAAATAAATGTTGTTACACTTGATATCATGTCCAGACTCATAGCAGGAGAAGTTATCAGAAAGAACAAGACAGAAACACGCTTAATACACCCAATTTTTGACTTTACACCTCCCGAAAAACCTAAATATGGATGTTAGCAAACGCAATTTGCTACGACGTGTGCCCCTTAGAAAGTGCTCTACTTTTATTCTGCTCCCGATTGAGTGTAAAGAAATTCACTTTAAGCCACTTTGTAGCCTTTTAATCGTAGGACGCTTGTATGTGGAAAACTTCAGTTGCGCAAAATATTCGAGATATTTACTGATCAAAATAGGAAAGAAAACGTGTTTTTCGCCCATTTTACACCCCTGATTTCGAACTTTTTGCCTCCAGAAGTAATTCAATATTGAGTTTTTTAAACGCAGTTCGCTGCGACGTGTAAAGCCTTAGAAGGTAGTTTATTTCTATCTTATTCAATTCTTAATCAGATAGGTTAGAAGAGAAATCTTAGACAAAATCTGCTTCTTACACCATCCACTAGAGTGTAAAGTTTATACCCCTAGATCTACAGTCTGTTTCACACAACTTCGGTCATAAATTCTAAAACTATGTATCTCTGACAATAAGCTGACAGATTGCGATTATAGCATTGATATGATACATAATTATCGTAACCCTCGGCCTACTGTCGATGAAAATTCTTAGAATTTATGCACGAAGTTATGTGAAACAGACTATAACTCGTATTGAGCGTACAAAAATTAACTGATTAGCCAGAAGTAGCACTCAAATCGTAGTAAATTTCTGCTAACACAAATTTTTGAGGACTCATAATCGGAGTAGTTGGCAGACAAAATATAGGCCGAAATGTGTCTTTTCACCCTCAGATTCATTACACTCTTTATACTGCCAATTTGGAATAAGTCACTTGATTAAAGAGATTGCACAACTGAGTTCGGGAAATTTGGTAAGCGACCAAATTTTTAAAAAGTATATCTTATAACGTTACAGTAAAACTTCGCACGCTCTTTACATACCGGGTACTGATTTAAAAAAAGAGAAAATCACAGGCAGCGATTTTTTATCATCTATCTTTAAAAAAACCGCACAATAAAGAAGCGTCCAGTCATAGCTCTAGGGGGAGCGCATGTTGGATGTACTTAAGTTATATTATGTGTATGTAGATACGCGCTACCTATGATAATACCAGTAACTTGCAACTTAATCTATAGCCTGTTTCACACAAGTTCAGTCACAAATTTTAAAACTATCCCCGACAATAATCTGATAGATTGCGAGTATAGCATTGATCTGATATGCAACAGCTTGCGGTGAATGAAAATTCATAAAATTTATGCACGAAGTTATGTAAAACAGACTATATAAGCTTGTAGTCTATTCTCACGAAAGCTTGTGCGGTTAATCCACCACAAATACAGTTTAAACTGAAGCGAAAATCACGACACTCTGCACAGCAATTGAAAAACAAATGAAGCTTTACTAATTACTGTAAGCTGCCTATGAACCGTTTTTGTGGCTACTTGCTTCATGTAAATGTAGTGGCCCTGTATCTACAAGAGCGATACGGGCACGGCTGACATTTGCCTTGACTTACTTACGTAGGTACCTAAGTTGCTCTTAGCGCTGGTCCGAATCGCGTCTTGTCGGGTAATCTCAGCAGCTACGCCCTAGATCCTAAGAACCTACCTAATTCCCGGAATGCACGCGGGGTCAGTCGACCTATCTCAACCCTGCTCAAGTTGATGAATTAACTTATTTTCAAAGTTTACACTTGTCTCGAAATGTTTTTGGTTCCTAATGTACGTAGCACAATGAAATTTGAAAACAACACCAACGAGCTCTAAGCTAATCATGCCATCATAAATAATTAAATAAGATTTTTGACCAATTTTAGGGTCAAGAAAAGAATATTGAATTTTGAACGAAAATAAATAATCAAAAATATTCACCTTTTCTTATCCACAAAATATCAGAAGTCCTCGACGATGGCAGCCGGCCTACCTCACCCTCGATATAATTAATCCCTGGGCGGGTTTTCTAATTTTATTCGGATATGTACACCTCGGCACTCAACCGGAAAAACAACACAGAATATCATAACGGATAAAACGAAGCAAACGACAAAATCGTCAACAGCCAACTAACTCTCCCATCACGGGATCATTACGGTAAAACGAAAGTTAAAATGATAGTTAAGTATTAAGCTAAAATTACTTTTAATTAATTCGAATGTTCTAGAATGCGATATGCGGTAACACGTAAAACAATTACTATTAGCATATACTTAATTCTATTTTACCGGACAAGTATCTAAATGATTTCGTAATAAAAATTAGGGATTTATTTGAGAACTGAAGGCATAGCCACGAGCTCACACATCGCGCAGATGGCTACTCGAAATTGGCTATCTTAACCGATACAGTACCAAGCTGTTGTCGGAAGGCATATGCAGAACTAATGGAAAGAGTTCGCACCGTGTAACTCTCGTAGTTACATTCAGCACTAAAAATTGATTTTTTGACAGACTGTAGAAGTCTGAGTGACAATTCTGAGTCCGCGCTCATTTGAACAGGACGTCCTAAGCTATAGCCTGTTTCACATAACTGTTGGGCATAAATTTTAAGGATTTTAATATAGGCAGTAAGCCGATAGATTACGGTAATTATATAGGGTGAGCCAAAGAAAGGCTACACCCTAATGTCATAGGTCCTAACTTCGGCAAACTTAGGTTTCGGTGTGAAATTTTAAGTCAAGTTTAAGAGTGATAAAAATGTCTTTGTTTGAAACGTGTAAAAAATTTTGGGTATCTGATACCGGTTCGGACCCCACAACAATTTGTTAACACCCTACCTTGATATTATTTAAGCATCCTTCTAAAGATATTTCGCAGTTTTAGCACCAGGAAGGAGTATCCACTCTGGGGTTCAACCGATGTGCTAATAATTTTTGATTTGGTCATATTGTCAAAAAAGGCTACCCGGATACACAGTGATGAAATACAATGCATAAACTATTCTTTAAACAATATCAAAGTGCGGTGTAAACAAATCACTAGAGCGCACAAAGCGCTGGCTGTGGACCAAATTTTTTACTTGGTTCGGACAGAAGACATTTTTACTTATAGTACGTATCGAAATTCTTGAGACTTTTTTACAGTGTAGGGATTCGGAAGTATCACAACAATTCAAAGCTTATTTCAGAGATAGGTACTTTCTGACCTCGGAAAGTCCGATCAAATTGTTGTTCTGTTTCACGAAACCTTGTGCATGGATCACAATTTTTCAGTCGACGTAAATCATTTATAAAAGCGCTTTAAGCTGAAACACCAATCACGATACTGTGCCTAGCAATTGATTAGCATATGAGGTTTTATTATGCAAAACTGCATTGCAGTAAACTGCGCCTGGTCTTCAGCTATTGAAAAAGTCTATCTCTGAAATATACCTTTCAGCCAATCGGCGAAGAGCAATTCTTTAGTACCCGCCTGCATCAATTGATTTGTTAATTGTACGATGAGGTATGCAATATTTTAAACTTCGCCGGCGTTTCCCCAAGTGGTCTATTGATATAACCATTCACTTCACAGCGAGAAATAGAAAGTTCGATTCCGCGCGAGACTGCTGGTTATGCTCTCACAGCTCCTAAGAGCAAAACTGACCCAAAGTGTCAAAATACAAGGTTTAAGAGCCAAATAACGTGCAATAGGCGACAGCCAATCGGATAAAAGCCTTCACGCTGATCGGCTAAATTTTTACTGCCTTCGAATCATCTACTGTAAAAAGTCTTAAGAATTTTAAAACAGACGATATCTACTGAAATTGGTTTCAAATTTGTTGTTAACATTAGCTCAACTTACGATTGTAACTTAGGAGGCTTCGCCCGCTTCCTAGTTATTGGAGTATCTTAGCGCTGCAAACGACTTGGCTGATTTAGCACTTGAAGTATGTACGGATAACTAAACTGACAGCACGCCGTCAGAGAAGATACCCAACACATAACAACTACGAAAGCAGCGAACCCCCGTAAGTACCTTCGGGACTTACCTAAGTACCTATGCTAGACCTAGCGCTGGTCAAGAAGCTGCGGTAAAAACCTGCACTCTTCCAAAATGACCCTGAATACCTACTGCCTAATATCTCCATGGACGTAATTGGTCCGGTACCTATGGAGATTATGGGAAGGAGATGCCGACCGCAGATCTTAACCAGGAGTAATTAGATAACCCCGGTATTTGCCCTGGGTCCTTGGACCTTTTTAGACCAAAAGAATAATTTTCGCGAAAAGAACTGAAAAGGTTTCGCACTAGATTACCTATGGCGAAACTACTTATGAATTCCGGTTCCACTAGCACTCTGTACTTAAAACACAACAACAAAGAGCTCTAATCCGGGCTGTCATCCACTATAAAAATTATGTAATAATTTTTATAGATTTTTGGTTTGAAAAAGGAATTATGAATTTTGCACAAAATGATAAATAAAGACTTTACCCAACGAAATCCGGCAAGAAATAATGTTACGGCCGGCCTAGTCCCAATTCCTGACTGCTTGCGATATAATGCACCCCTAAGCAGTGGATTTTCGTGCTTTTACCGAGTTGAAACAATGTACAATAAATGGCGCTAATAAAGTCGGAGTTGACACGCCACAAAAGCAAAAGCCAAACTGGCACAAAACAAACTAATGATCCTAAGGGGATTGGCCCACAGTAATAGAAGAAGAAATTATTGTAAAATGTGTTTATGACAAAAATTGTGTGCTTCTTGCACATAGATTTTCCAGGTCTCCGCACAGGCTCAACGTGAATAGCGGTCATGTCGCCTATGTTTTAAATGTGAAAAGTGATAGGGGACTTGTGGGGTGTTCCACAGTAAACAAGGTCGCATCATAGTATCCCTCGCGACACCTAGCGACAAGAGTCCAACCAATTGACACTGCGTGGTCGGAATGCCTCCGCATGTCATGTCGTCGATCTGAAAATATGGCTGGGTCGCCAAAGTGGAAACAAATGACCGGATGGTCGGGATTGGTGCACTATGGTGCACAAAGGCCGTAAGTGTAAACGGCACGTGTAGATACACTATCTACACTCCTCCCCTCACCGGGAAAAAATTCGGAACACGGGCCGAATTTTTTAATTGGAATGAAAATTATTGAAATATAAGAAAAATTGTTGGGGATCCAACAAATGGAAAATTTTGAGTAATTTATCGAAATTTTTGGTTGGGCCCCCTGTGGATGGGAAAGAATTTTGAGTTAAAAAGTATGGCGGCTGAATCCATGACCGAAGCCTCTGTCAAGTAGTGCGGAAACCTGAAAAATAAATTTGGATAAAAGAAAATTAAGTAGATTTTAGATAAAGTTAAGATAAAATAAGGCCACCCTTGCTCTAAGCAAGGTCGAGAATCAACAAGCTTAAAATGACGAGATTATGCCAAATTTAAAGACAAAAATTTTAAAGATACAGGCAATAACGGACCGCAAACTAGTAGTTTTATAATAAAGACGCTTTACACAAGATGCGAAAAAGACGACGTTGATCCAAACAAATAAAATGCTGCTGGCCATCGGCACGAGCGCAGAGTCCAAATAAATGTGGTAAGCGAGCCAAACGTGGCTATCAACGGCGTTTATGGTCGGGTTTCGACGTCGGAAAGAAACGAGACGATCGAATCGAGCGACACGACGAGTCACTCGAGTCCGTAGAGCGACGATTTGACGGGCGATCCTCATCCAATAAATTTATGCGCGGTTGCATACGTTCGCGCAGGCTACGATGTTTGTCGTACGAAACGGCTTCCGGCGATGGCGCATCAAATCCGTAATAAACTCGTGCTTGACTAGACGGAGTAGCCGGACGGCGGAACTCCTTGAACCTTTGATCACGGCGCGGTGGAGAAGGAAAGCGCCCAAAACTGCCGGTTTTGCGCGAAGGAGAGCGCGAATGGTATGGTTGTGGTTGTGGTTGACCCCAAAACTCGTTTGACCGGGAGATTGAACAGCGTTCGTGTTGCGGCCGATCGAGACTAACGGTTGACCGCGGCGACCAACGCGTTGGTGATGGGCGATGCCCAACAACTTCACAGTTGACGCTGCGGCGAACGCTGCTGCGACAATTCGAGCTGCTGCTGTTGATAACCGCCGACGTTGTCAGCCGACCGCTGCAACCAATGCGATCGGTAATGAGCCACGCCCAAAACCTTCGCGTTGACGCAACGGCGACCTTTGGCGCTGCACTGCTCGCGGCGGCGGGGTTGAACAGCGGCCGATGTTGCTGCAATGACCGCTGCTGCAATTGCTCACGCGGCGTTGACGTTGCCGGTAACTGGGGCGAATTCTGTCTGAAACAAGACAAAGAAGAGGGTCCGGGTTCATTTTCAGATGGCTTTGATAATAACGCCAGTTGGCGATAGATCATCGCTTGCCTCTCACGTCGCTCTCGTCATTTTTGATTGGCACGCATAGCTCGTTGAGTATGTTCGTATTTATTCCGGACGTATCGGCTGGCCCTTAATAAAGGAATGGCTTCGTGATAGGATCGTAAGCGTTCCATGTACGCGTTCTCATCCTCACGTCTTATTTCAGAGGCCACGGCTAAAGAGCCTGGCTTACGTGCAACAGTAACGCGTGGCAATGGTGGCATCGGTTAAGTTTCACAGTCGGCTTTCTCGATTATCATTCGGGCCTGGCGCAAGTCGATCTGAGCCTGTAAAGTAAGATCTGTCACGTTTCATCGTTTTTTCGCTTGGGGGCCACCTGGGCCCTCCGAATCAGCGGCTCGTTTCTGCGATTGGCGTCTCTGCTGGTTTTCGGCGAATATTGTTCAACTCGTCAGACAGTTTTTTCTGAAGATAATGCAATGAGTGTTGGCGCGATTTGTGGCGACCAAATTGGGCAGGCACCGTTAAGTCAGGATCTGTGGCTTTGCAAATTAACTGAATATCGCGATGTAGCACAACCGGATCCTCAATTTCTTCCGCTAACTCAGGAAATTCTACAAAGGCTTCCCTCGGAAATTGAGTATATGTCGGACCAAGAGAAGGCGGCACGAAGCATCCGTCGAATTTGTTCACACATTCGCCAGGCGATTCCAGGATCGCCATACAACGTCGCGAAGATGAAGAAACGTTGATCCATATAGTGCAACAGTGATGTAGCTTGCAACACGTGCGCAGTAGCAAACACCGGTTTGTGGCTGAAAGTGGTTTCGTATTCTCTCTCAAATTCACAAAACGCTTCGAAGATATCAACCATTTGCCGCATCGTCAAACACAACGGCACCGTATGATCAGGCTGAGGCTGGATACGATGCGGAAAGAACTCAGGCTGAATTGTGACACCGAGTCAAACGTTCATTTGCGGCGGCATCAGCTGAAAAGAATGGTTTGCGACGTATTGGATGTTTACTTCGTAGACCATATAGCCGGTCGTGATAAACATGTGATTTCGCGTAAACAACGGATCTGGATAGAAGTGGTGGTGAAAGACAGAAGGCTGCATAATAAAACGCGGCGCAACCTGATTCCTAAAGGCCTCATTTGGATCCGGATCCGTGAGCAAGCGTAGCGGAATGATTGGCCTCTCCGGCGGATTAGAAATTCGACAATACTGCAAATAACGGGCGTACATCGAGTTGTAACACAGCTGAATATCAGTACGTAAACCTGTGTACAATTCCAAACCTGCTTCTGGCCCAAGCCAATCGCGAAAATTAAGAAAATTATGGATAGACAGGCAAGGTTGACCTGTTTCCTGCAATTCTTGCATGGTTTCCTGAAAATAATTCGCGTAGGCGGTTGTTCGCCGTTGTTCCTCGTTAGCCTGCACCTGCATCGGCTGTTCAGCCGGGGTTAGGACAACTGGTTCCGTCGGTTGTGGCTGCAAAACTCAAGGAATACGCGTCGACGGCAAAGGCTTGGCGGCAAAAGGCAACGTCATTGAGGCCATGATATTTTGGATATCCGTCGGCGCCGAGTAAGCAGGCGGAGGAGGAGCCACTGAAGCTGGAACAGCTTGTAAGGGCTCAAAACGCGATTTTCGAGTACGTGCCGGCTGAGAAACGAAAGGCAAATTTTCAACATCCAGGGGCCGACCTAGCGGAGCGCTGGCTGCGGCCACAACTGGTACCCTATCTAAAACGTTTGTATCCATTGGTTCAGGCACGTTACGCGATGTGGATGGCAAATTAGCAATAATACCGTCGAGAACTTGTTGCTGCGTCGGCGATGGCGGAACGCTGCGGACGGCGGCAGAAATGGCGGCCTACCCTGGTCGTCTAACTCATAGCCATCTAAAATAATCATCGTCGGATCCTCGCCGTCCGAATCAGCTGTCAACGATCTGCGGAAATGTCGTCGTATGGCTTTTCGCCTTTGTTTCATATTGGGCGGCAATTTTGACAGCTTGATGTATAACGGCTCCGGCCGTGGCGCTGCCTGGACAGAACGTTCGTCACCCTCAAAAGTGAAACCTGGCGGAACACGACGAGGAGAAATTTGACTCATGTTTGGCGAATACGTATCGATGAGGATGTAAACATCGAGCGAGAAAACCGGGTCTAAAACGAGATACCGTAACATAGGACCCGTCAAAGGCATGTTCCATGCCTGGCCAATCCACGTGACTGCCAAAGAATCCGGCTGCATATCGAAGAAGAAAGCTGCCAACGTTTTTAGGCGATGATTTCCGGCATCGATACGATGTTCGACCATGAAAAAGCGGCTCATCACCAACGTATCTAAAATATTAGCCCTGAAAACCGAACGCGATGGAGGAAAGCTATCACAATTTTGTAAATAGGCCACTACATCTGCGCGATGTGGGCCGTAGACGTGAAAATAGGCAATCTTATCGTTACTGGGATCGTGGCAGGCTAGAAAAACGTCTCGCAGCTGTGTCTCAAGCAACTCCGCCAGCCCAAACGGGGGCTGTGGAAACCTAGAAATATCCCAAACAAAAACATGGCCACGAACGTCGGCGATCTGAATGTATTGAACAAAAGGACCGTTGGCCTGCATATAGTTGGGATCGAGTTGCTGCCAATATTGTTCCCAAACGCGGTAAGGCATAAACAAACGGTCGTTAACATGCTCGGAATCGAAGCCAAAAAAGTACTGGCTGTTAAGACGATTAGACGACCTGAAAAGTGTTCGTATCGCGTTATAAGATTGCTCGTGCGTTTCGACCATTACGGTACGTCGAATGGCGTTTTCGGGCACATATGGTGCTGACAACGGGATACGGTCCATCGTTGCCAGCCACCACTTACGTTGGGCATAGATACAATTGTAGTGGTATGGCGTTTTGTGGTGTGATGGTTCGCGAAGATTGGGAGTCACGTGTTCGTTGTTTTCGTAGTAAAGCATCTGTAAAGGAACCTCACTAGCGCGATACTGCTTTGCAGCAGCCGCAGCTTCGAGTGCTATGAGAAAATGGGCTGTGTCGTTGTCGCTCCCGAGGCTAAACGTCGGACGATCTCGGTCCACGACGTCCTCTTCTGTTGGGGCACGCTGCTCAGCCATGGCTCTGCAAAAGGTGTAACGTTAGTTAAGGGCACGGCATGTGCCGATTTAGCACCAATTAGCAAACGAACAGGCACACACTCCCTCATATTCCTTTCCCGGCCCGCTAATTCCTCAAAACTTATAACTACTGCCGGACACACAGGTCGACGCGGTAGCTTAACTAAAACAAAATCACCGGGTACGTATGCGTACTTTTCGGCAATGAGATCGGAATAGGGCAACTTTGGGGCAGGTAAGAGGCGATTACGGTGCACTACATGTTCGATTAAAGGGTTATGCAAATAGATGATGCGAGCCGTTTCAGGTGTTGGCAAAGATTTGATGCGATATGGACCTAATTGTTTAGGTGAAAGTTTTCCAATTTCGGGCTGAATGACTGCTTTATTGTTGAGATATACAATATCGTCAATTGCAAATTTACTTTCACGCGCTGATTTGTCATACTGCTTTTTCTGATGGTTACGCGCTTTAGCAAGATGTTTGCTAGCAATATCGTGTAAGTTAAGAAGCGTAAGTTTCAGATCAGCAAGATATTTTTCAGCGATGTTAGGCAGATTAGGATTCAACGCGAGATCGCTTAAAAGCTGTATATCGAGTGGAAAAGAAGGTTCACGACCATACAGCATCTCAAATGGCGAAATATTCGTAGATGACTGCGGCGTTGCGCGATACGCAAATAAAGCAAAGGGCAAAAATTGTTCCCAATCGTATTGATTTCTTGCGCTTAATTTGGAAAGCCCATCTACAAGAGTTCGATTATAGCGTTCAACTAACCCATCACACTGAGGATGATAAGGGGTTGTGAAAACTTTTTGAACGTTTAATAATTTGCAAACTTCAGAAATTAGCGCTGATGTGAAATTTGAGCCTTGATCAGTTAAAAATCGCTTTGGAACGCCGTGTCTAGGAATTACTTCGCGCAATAATAGGTTTGCTATGGTGACCGCTTTTATATCAGACACTGCAAACGCTTCAACATACTTAGAAAAATAGTCCATGAAAACAACAATTCGATCATTCCCGGACGTTGAGCGAGGCATATGGAGACAATCACACGCGATTAACCCAAACGGTGCTGAAACTTCGATGGGCTGCAGAGGTATGGTGGTGGGATTATTCGCTACCTTACGCTGCAAACACACCTCACAATTCTTACACCATGCAATCACATCATTCTCCATTCTAGGCCACCAGTAACGAAGCTGAATGGCGGGTAAGATTTTTCGCGCGGAGAAATGGGCTCCAAAGATGGAATCATGAAATTCGGTTAAGATGAAGCTACGAAGCGATTTGGGAATGACAAGCTGATGAATGGTGTTAGCTGCGCGCTTAGGCTGAAATCTGTGATAAAGAATTTTATTTAGCAAGAAAAATTCGTCGCGATATTTACGTGTTGTTAAGTCGTTCAGCGATTCACGAATTTTATTTAACTCTTCATCTTGATGTTGTTCGGCAAGGAGTTTAGCAGGCGACAGAATTTCTGCTTTTTCCGCTTCAGATAAAGTGATGCGTTCATAAAAAACTGGCGGATGATCTTTTTGTGCAGCTTGCTGTTTTGGCGCGATGGTTTGTTGTCTTATATCAGGTGGTCCGTTGTCGTCGTCAGACTCAGACGCTTCAGATTCGAGGTTAGCGACATTAGCAACGGGTTTACGTTCGAGTTTATAACGTTGTTCGTCGCGATCGTACTTAGGATGACGCGATAATAAATCCGCAGCGCAGTTATATGCGCCTGGTACATAAACAACCTCATACTCGTATTCCTGCAATTTTAAACCCCAGCGTCTTAAACAACTGGAAGGATCTTTTACATTTACGAGCCAAGTAAGCGCCTGATGATCTGTTTCCACGATGAATTTTTTGCCATAAAGATAATGCCTATAATGCTTAATTGCCCAGACAACTGCTAAAGCCTCCTTCTCAGAAGTGGCATAGTTACATTCGGCCGAGTTTAAAACATGGCTAGCATAACCATGGATGAAACGATTTTTAGATGGAAGATGTTTCTGCGTAAGAATGGCACCTAGCGCGTAGTTGCTTGCGTTGGTTGTCAGGATGAATTGATGGTCATTATCGAACTTAGGCAACTGCAAAATCGGTGGTGAAGTAGAAGGCATCTTTTAACGTTTGAAAAGCTTTTTGATGTTCTTCAGTCCAAAGAAATTCCGTGTCTTTTCTTAATAAACGAAAAAGAGGTTTCGCGATTTTTCGCGAGATCTTTTACAAATTTTTTGAACCATTGAACGAGACCAAGAAATTTCTGTAAAGCTTTAACCGTTTTTGGAACTGGAAAATTGATCAAATCTGCAATTTTAGTTAAGTCAGGAGCAATACCTAGCGAACTTATGCGATGACCCAAAAATTGGACTTCTGCATGAGCTAGATGACATTTTTCTGGTTTAACCCTTAAGTTTGCGTTTTGTAGCGCGCGAAAGACATCTTCTAGATTTTTAAGATGCTCTGAAAACGTGCGCGAAAACACAATTATATCGTCGATATATACGAGACAGGTTTTCCAATTTAAACCAGCGAGAACGAGCTCCATGAGGCGCTGAAAATCCGCAGGGGCGTTTTTTAAACCAAAAGGTAAGACTTCGAATTCATAGTGACCTACAGGACAGATAAAAGCGGTTTTTTCACGCGATTTTTCGTCAAGGGGGATCTGCCAATACCCAGATTTTAAGTCTAGCGTACTAAAGTAAGCTGCAGACCCTAGGGCATCAAAATAATCATCAATTTGAGGTAGGGGATAAATCTGAGTTTTTGTCACATCATTCAATCGGCGATAATCCACAACTGGGCGGAGGGAACCATCTTTTTCCCCAATTAAAAACAAAGGACTGGCCCAGGGACTAGTTGTTGGCCTGATGACTTTTTCCGCAATCATTTCATTAATTATTCTTTGCGTGGCTTGTTGGCGCGCATGTTCGACACGATAAGTTTTACCTACAACAGGGGGACTATCCCCTGTGTCAATATGATGCTTAACGAGCGGAGTACGACCGAGTGGTTCGCCTTTTAAAGCGAATATCGAATTATATTTATGACAAAGATCACGAATTTGCTGCTGTTCCTTAGAATTAGCGATGGAACCCTGTAAAGCCTTATTTATCGAGGAAAAAAGTTCGGGCGAGCGATCGTCTGAAACAGAAACATGAAATACGACCTCAACATCAGACGTTAGCGATCCAATTAGCTCTCCAGTGTCGACCTGAACGGGCGATTTCGAGATGTTACAAAACCGCAAAGGAAAAACTGAAACTGAAGTGTCGACAATAGCAGGGGCGACAAAAAGTGAACTTTTGTGCATAAAATCTGGATCGGGCTCGAAAAGTGCAATATCAGCATCATAGGAACCGTGACTTATATAAGCAGGTGTTATTAGCTCATGGCGTGGCAAAATCGTGATAGGCTCTGAAATTGAAACATGCACGCAGATAGGACATGCGATTTTAGCGTTTGGATTGTTGCGATACTGCAATTTTTCACTCGGTGATAAGAGATTTAATTTTATACCGTTTATGAACGCGCAATGTTCAATGGGATTTACCCAAAGCAAAGCGGAACAGCAAAAATCAAAACCGAGAAGCATGTCTTCTGGCAATTTATCGATAATAGACACTAAAGTAGGTATAGACTGATCAGCGATAGTTATAGTCATATTAAAATTAAAGCGAACAACTACTGTTGTGTCACCTACACCGTGCACGACTTTAGACGTTTGTTTCAGAGGTAACCTGAAACCTAGTCTTAAAAATGCTGCGGTAGTCATCATTGTGACTTGCGAGCCAGTGTCAATTAGTGCCGGGATTTTTACACCATGAATTTCAGCCAAAATGGTGGGTAGATTTGTACCTGCTTGACTAACTATCGGAATTTCAGAATCCTGATTTAAGGTGGGGGATGAAGTCATTTTTTCTAAAACCGCTAATCTTCGTTGCAATCTATCATATTCTTCCAAAAATGCTTGGGACGCAAAATTTTCTTCCCGCTTAGTTTCCTCAGATTGATGAGACGTAACCATGTTTGCATTTTTCTTAGGCGAGTAGGGCGGTTGCGGCAGGGGATAATCTACGGCGGGCTGGTAATCCGCTACATATGTGACGTTAGGGGGATAATTTCGCGGCGCAGAACGATAATTGGAATTATAATACGTATTACGCTGTTCTGCCGGATGAGTCACATAAGGATTATTTTGGCGATAGTCATAGGATTGCATGCGGTTATCATAGGGCTGATTTTGATAGTTTTGGCGATAATTTGGCGCGTAATTGTTATAGTTTTGTCTAAAAATTGGACGCGAACGCCTAGAATCAAAACGTGCGTCAGAACTTTGAGAAATAGGTTGACGATTTTGGCTTTGATCGCGATATCTAGACTTAGACTGAGGTCGATTATTATAATTTGAGCGCGACGATGAGCGATTACGACTATTCCAAGAACGCGACTGACTACGTTGACGCGCGTCTGGTTCGAATTTCGCTTGCTGTGCATTTTCGTCAATTTTGCGCTGTCTCATCTTTTTAAAACATTGTTCTTCAACATGACCCGTGCGCTTACAAAAATCGCAAAATTTACGCGCTGTAGATTGCTCATTTTTGGGGCGTTTTGATCGAGAAAACGTCTTATTGCGCAAACGATCAGAATCAGCATTATTAGAGAACGCACAGATTCCTTAGGAATTGCACCGGTGGCAGGATTGGCAATGGTCGAGACATAGGGCGTTGGCGCTTTTTTCGCTACAAGTTGGCGCGCTGCATACTCTGCGCATTTAGCATTATGCAAAAATTCATGCAACTCAGCTTCAGGCGCGCGTTGATAGGCTGCAGTAGAAATTTCAGGTAGCATACCGCGCTTTAATTGATGGCGAAGCATTTCGTTGAATTGCTCAGAGTCAGTTTCAATATGAGGTCTAGCGCGTCTTAATTGTTTGTGAAGCGCGAGATAGTAAGCTTGAACAGACTCATTGGACTGTTGCTTACGGTCAAGAAAGTGGTCATATAACGTATCGTGATCGAGAGGACGAAATTCCGCGATCATAGCGTACTTAGTCTTAGTGTACGAATTACGCACTTCTTGAGGTAACGCTTCATACAAATTTAACGCATAGTCGTCGAAAAATGATGAAACAAATTCGGCTCTATCTTTTTTGTCGATTTTATATATTTTTGCCAGTCTTTCAAATTCACTGAAAAATTTCCGAATATCAGTTTTTTCACCCTGAAAAGATTTCCTAGCAGCTACAGCTATATGCATTTGCTGTATGAAAGGGCCGCGATTAATAGCTTCAGCAACAGATGATTTATCGCGCGAAGAAGACGAAGAATCTGAATTATGGCGCGAGCGACGAGACCTGCGACGCGAACTTTCGCTGCGGCGCGAGCGATGCAAATCTTCCTGCTGCGAAGAGCTAGAGTCCTCATCTGAAAATCTGACATGGCGCTGGCTGGCTGACGGCGCGACTATATTGTCCCTGATTGGCATGGAGTCGTCGTTAGGATTGGCTAAATTATCATGCGCTGAAAAATTATCGCTCCTGAAATGCGACGCGTGCTGCATGGGCGCGCTTTCCGCGTTAGGAGGAAAATACTGCAAAGGCGGCGGATTTGAAGAAGGGTGTTGCGTATTATTTACAGTATTAGGCACAAATTCAGGCGCTAGCTGATTTAAAGGGCGCTGCAAAAATTCTGAAAAAGTAGGCGCGTTTTCAACACTTTGCTGATTAGACGCGTGCTGTGAAGAATGCGCAAAATTAGATAAATTATCCACAGAAAGAGGGTTTTGCACACGCTGCTCACGCATACACGACGATCTAAAATCAACAGGCATACGATCACTCATAGGTAAAATAGGCACAGATGTCCTTTCGGACGCGAGTATAACCTTAGGCTTAGGATTATTGATCGGAGGCCGAATGACAGGTGATGAATTATCAAACTCGGTTTTGTTATTTACCGACTGTTCGACACGCCGTTTCGGTAACTCGATAGGCACATCATTAATCACGTTTTCGTCGTTATGTACTCGCAAAGACTGACTAGCCTCAGGGCGAGCAGAAAACGTAGCCGTAGACCGGTTGTTAAGTTCCTCACGTATTTGGCGCAATTCTTGCGCATGCTGAAACTGCATTTTCTGAATAGTCTCAAGAATAGTCGAAAGAATTCGGTCAGAATTTGACGAATTAGGACGAGTTTCATCCTCATTTTGCTTTTCAGATGCATTACTTTCTACATCAAAAGTTCGACCAGGTAAAACGGCTTTGTTTTCCGTCTGATTATCATCGTTATTCGCGCACAAGTTAAGATCATTATTAACGATCGTTGCGTCAGAATTTACTTCAATTTGTGTATCAGCAGAATTACCGGTTCCAGAATGCACGCTGCCGGTAGTAGACTCATTATCAGAAGGGATAACAGAGGTATTATTTGCCGAAGGGAGTAAAGTAGTGTTATCAATCGCCAAAGAACTGGTTTGATCAGGCTGTGATGGGCGCGCAGGGCGGGCTAGGGGCGGCACCTTATTAGCTGGAGGGGTATGTAAAATTTTCTTACCACCCATTATAAAAAATGAAACGTTTGAAATATGAACGTTAGGTAAAAGAAAATTTTTCTCCAAAAAATCCACTATCTGAAAATCTGAAAAAATTTTTCCGAATTGGACCCCTCTAGGTATGGGTTTTTCCAAAAACGTACCTCTATATGCCAAAATAGCAACGAGTACGAAAGAGAGGCACAAAAGAATTTATGAGCGTGGCGAAAGGCGAAAATATTTTGCTTAGTCGAATAGGTATATAGAGAAAAAAATACCAGCGACTTTACCACAAATACAGAATTTCTTTGCCGCGAACGCTTAACTTATCTGTGCACTGCCGCGACGCGGAGCGATACGATAAAAATATACGAGCGAAACAATACACATTTTTAGAATGCCGAAATAAATATTTTTGGGTAAAGAAAATATTATGTATTAATTTAAATGATGACAGACACCGGATTGGTTGTCGCGAGCAACCTTAAGGGGGAAACTCCACTGTAACTTAGGAGGCTTCGCCCGCTTCCTAGTTATTGGAGTATCCTAGCGCGCGCAAACGAGTTGGCTGATTTAGCACTTGAAGTATGTACGGATAACTAAACTGACAGCACGCCGTCAGAGAAGATACCCAACACACAACAACTACGAAAGCAGCGAACCCCCGTAAGTACCTTCGGGACTTACCTAAGTACCTATGCTACACCTAGCGCTGGTCAAGAAGCTGCGGTAAAAACCTGCACTCTTACAAAATGACCCTGAATACCTACTGCCTAATATCTCCACGGACGTAATTGGTTCGGTACCTATGGAGATTATGGGAAGGAGATGCCGACCGCAGATCTTAACCAGGAGTAATTAGATAATCCCGGTATTCGCCCTAGGTCCTTGGACCTTTTTAGACCAAAAGAATAATTTTCGCGAAAAGAACTGAAAAGGTTTCGCACCAGATTACCTATGGCGAAACTATTTATTAATTCCGGTTCCACTAGCACTCTGTACTTAAAACACAACAACAAAGAGCTCTAATCCGGGCTGTCATCCACTATAAAAATTATGTAATAATTTTTATAGATTTTTGGTTTGAAAAAGGAATAATGAATTTTGCACAAAATGATAAATAAAGACTTCACCCAACGAAATCCGGCAAGAAATAATGTTACGGCCGGCCTAGTCCCAATTCCTGACTGCTTGCGATATAATGCACCCCTAAGCAGTGGATTTTCGTGCTTTTACCGAATTGAAACAATGTACAATAAATGGCGCTAATAAAGTCGAAGTTGACACGCCACAAAAGCAAAAGCCAAACTGGCACAAAAAAACTAATGATCCTCAGGGGGATTGGCCCACAGTAATAGAAGAAGAAATTATTGTAAAATGTGTTTATGACAAAAATTGTGTGCTTCTTGCACATAGATTTTCCAGGTCTCCGCACAGGCTCAACGTGAATAGCGGTCATGTCGCCTATGTTTTAAATGTGAAAAGTGATAGGGGACTTGTGGGGTGTTCCACAGTAAACAAGGTCGCATCATAGTATCCCTCGCGACACCTAGCGACAAGAGTCCAACCAATTGACACTGCGTGGTCGGAATGCCTCCGCATGTCATGTCGTCGATCTGAAAATATGGCTAGGTCGCCAAAGTGGAAACAAATGACCGCATGGTCGGGATTGGTGCACTAAGGTGCACAAAGGCCGTAAGTGTAAACGGCACGTGTAGATACACTATCTACACGATGTAATTCCAGGTATAGTATTTTTTATAGCCCACCCACCTATGCATAGGTGAGCGGCACCAACGTTCTTTGGGGTGTGCAAGATTTTTTCAAAGGTCAAAGAATGGCCTTAAAAATGGTGGTATGGCGAAAAAACAACATTTTTCAACGTTTCTCATCAAGCACTATCCATTGGCATCAAAAAATTGCGAAAAAACAAAGAAAAATTTCAAAAATTGAATTCTGTGAATTATTTGGGAGTCTGGAGGGTATTTCGGTTTCTGAGGGGTTTGTTCCATTCCAAACAGCCCATTTTCGCAAGTCTTATAAATCTATCGTAGCGGCTGATTGCTTTAAACTCTTCTTATAGATGCGTAACGTGGTTTGCTTAACATGTGGCACATCTATAACAAACTGCCGTAAGACACTAGTCCGTAAAATATTCTGCTGCCTTAAAGCAAAAATGGGCCGTTTGGAATGAAAGGACTACATATAACAGTAAATATATACATATGTATATCATATCACTGCTATAATCGCAATTCGTCAGCTTATTGTCGGAAATAGTATGCCCAAACTTGTGTGAAACAGACTATAAAGAAAAGCAGGCTTCAACAAAAAGAAGTTCAACTGAAGTAAACACATGAATTTTCAGACGCATCACTACTATATTAGGTGAAATCACTTCTACATCATGTTCAATTTTGCGCACTGCTTCGAAATCCACGCCAATAATGATGCAATTCGCACCGACACAGTAGGTTTTTCCATTTCCTTGCACAGCTTTTTGTCTATTCCATAGCTTACAAGACCGTACAAAATAGAACGCCCATCTTCTTGACAGATTATAGGTCCACCCGAATCACCCTAAGAAAGCAGAAAAGAACAAATAATCTTAACTTCCGGATGTCTTTCATGTATTACATTCTTTCGTCTACAGAAAAACTAAACGGAACAAATGAGTTTGTTTTATTCATGCACTTGTCCCAATGGGTAATTTTAAGAATAATCATCAATTTAATGATTAGTAGTTGCTTCTAGCACTTACACGCAGCAACATGTCACAAGAACAAAAAGAGATCTATTCACTTAGCTATTCCACCTGGTCAAGAAGATCAATTAGCAATTAGGCCTGCTATATACATATATGTACATACCTTATGCACTGAACTGTGAGATACATACGATTTTCTGAATTGACTAATGCGATAAAAAATTCTCAATGTTGAGTGAATTATTAGATAGAAACTACTTATAGGAATTCGCCGGACGTTTTTTATCTTTTACAGAAAATTTTAACTTCATTATGGAATACGATTATTTTTTTAATGCTGTTTGCTTCAATCGCTCTCAATTTTATCCTTATTATCACTCAAAGTGGGGAATTTTATCGTATGTATTTGAGAACATTTTTTTGAAGTTTACTTTAAAAATAGCATAGAGAGAGAACTTATTTTTTGTGCTTCGATTTTATACGATGGAATTTAGAAATTCGTACATCGCAACCGATGTGCTTATTTGCATAATTTCCGGTACATATCATTGAACTTCTGTCGAACAGCTTTCCCCAGTACCGAGCACACTCGTTGTGATGAAATATATTAACGGGCATTTCTTGGAGGAAACGGGTGGAGCTAGTGTCGCCTTCACCTAAAATTTAGGAAAAAAGACATTAGTGTAGGTAGGTAACTGTTTGGAATCTCCTATACATCAACGCTACTTAAAATCACCTTATAATCGTGTCTGAAGAGGTAGAGTATTAAAAGGTCAATTTCGCCGTTAAATCGATGATATGAATCTCGTGTATGCATGAATTCATGCACTTTGAACGACTGTTCAACATACCTGGGCGTGGGGGTTTGGGGGTATGCAACCCCGAGAAATCAAAATACGCTCCCCAGAAACCAAAATAACCCCCCCCCCCGCCAGAAACCAAACCCCCCAGCATTCAATTTTTGAAACTTTTTTGTTTTTTTTCGCAACTTTTTGATGCCAATGGATATTGCTCGATGAGAAACGTTGAAAAATGGTGTTTTTTTCGCCGTACCACCATTTTTAAGGCAATTTTTAACCTTTGAAAAAACTTGCTCCCCCTCCCCCAGAATTTTGGTGCCGTCCACCTGAGTTGTTCACTATTTTACTATGATTATTCTAGAGAAAGTACTACCCGTATAGGTACTAAGCAAATGCAAATAATACGTGATACAGGTCTTAAGTCTCAAATTAAGGCATATCTTGCAAAAAAACTTTTGACTGTTTTAGTTTTCTAACCTTGATTTGCTTTATTCCTTTAGTTTTCATATCTAGCATAAACATTTCTAGAATAGAAAATATTTTGAAATGTGCTTTGCATCGATTAAATTGTTTGGGCATCCGCAAAATCTATACTCCTAAAAAGGGAACAGAAAAAATAGTTCGGTTTGCCTTGATCAACTTTTTTATTTTTGACGGCAAATTAATTACCTTTTCCGTTGACAATGCAATAATATTGAGTCAGCATCATAAATAAATATATTGTAATTAGTCGGCTTAATGCAAATAAAAATTCTTTGAGGTAATGGCCATGCACGGGCAGCAACATAATCCAGGGGAGGTCTGGAGGGTGTAAAACTGACAAAAATTTTGAAAAATGGTAAAACTTCAATTCTGATAGGTTTGAGAGTCCGTCGGATTCCCGGAAGTCTTATTACCCCAATCCCCTCCCCCATGCCTACAAGCAGTCATGAACAGGCTATGCCACGGATAAATAAGAAAATCATTTGGATTGAGTAAATTTGAAAGTTTTCATCTTAATTTACAATTACTCGTCAATTTAATTTGCGATTTGCATTTAAGGCATGTAAAAGACGCCCGAAATAATCTGCAAATAATCATAAAATATATCAAGGTTTTGTCTCAATATACTAAGGCCCCAGTCCTATCTGACTTCCGTACTTTTAAGTCAGATTTAAGTTTGCCATAAGTCGGTCCCCAAATATGTTCGGACTTTTAAATATGGCGCCGATGTCAAAATATACGAATGCGACAACAGAACTGAAGGCTGCTTATATTTATATGTAAGTACAAATTTAGGAGTGGCTTGAGTCAGAAAAGTTGAAACCGGACCACATTGCTTTTGTAATTATATTCAGATGATATAGTTTACCTTCGAATTATTCCTTTAACTTTCCAAAATTTTTGGAGGCTTGTAAAGGACGCCTAGAATAAGTGAGTTTTCAATTTATGTATAAATATAGGTCATATAAAAACACATCAAGCTGATTAAATTATATAATGTTTTTAAATATTTTTATATTTTGCATATCATAGGTAGCGCGTTAGCGCGTACCTATAATATACTTGGGTACCCCTAACACCTGTGCACCCCCTACAGCTATAACGGGACACTTCTGGAAGGTGCGGTTTTTTTAAAAGAAAGATAATAAAAAAATTCGCTGCCTGTGGTTTTTTTGTTTTTCTTGAAACTCAAAACTTACTGTGTAAAGAAGGTGTAAAGTTTTTGTGTAATGTTATAACATAGGACAAATTTTGGGACCTTTTTATCACGGCATGTGGACAACTGAGTATTGATCACTCGAACAATTGAACAGCATAGGATTATAGAGGGATAAATTCTACAAATAATCATTTTTTGTTTTTTGAAATTCGAATTAGTTCTCGAATGGCAGTGTAAAGAGTGCGAAAATCTGGGGGTTAAAAAGCACTTTTTGGTCGAGTTTTCAACCTGCTTATGTCTGATACTAATTCCGGTTATGAGTTTTTTGAAATGTTTTCCGACAGAAATGTAGAGCGGATCAAGGGCTACATTCTGCATATAAGCAAAGTCTTCTACGCTCTATGGTGACTTAGATCCTTGGGTTTAAAGTTTACACTCTAGTGGATGGTGTAAAAAACGGATTTTAACTAAGATTTCTCTGCCAAATTTTTCCGCTTATTAGTCAAGGTAAATTAAATACAGCGGTAATAAAGTGCCTCTCAGGAGCTACACATCGCAGCAAACCGCATTTAAAAAAACGCAATATTGAGGTATTTATGGGGGTGTAAAGTTCGAAATCAGAGGTAAAAAATGGGCGAAAAAACACGTTTTTTTCGAATTTTGATTAATAAATCATACCAAATAATTTTTGCAAGAGAATTTTGGCACACAGGAATGTACTACGATTTAAAAGCTACAAATTGTACCAAACCGAATTTCTTTAAACTCAATGAGGAGTTCGGTACGGAATTTTAAAGTTTACAGTGTTCTAAATGATGGAAAATACGTTTTTGTTGCGTTTTTTTGTTCGCCACTTTCTCCGTCCAGAAGTCGGGATAAGTCCGATAGAATAAAAATAAAGTGCTTTATATCGGGTGCATGTCAAAGTAAATTGTCTAGACATTAATATTTAGCGAGTGTAAAGTCAAAAATTTGGTGTTTAAAATGCGTTTCTGTCTTGTTTTTTCTGCCTGCTTCTCCGGTTATGAGTCAGGGACACGATTATCAAGTCTAGAAATGGACCAGGAACCAAATTTGATATGCCAGTCTGGCGCATATGTTTACACTCTGCAGTGTTGTAAAGTGGTTTACACCTATTGTTAGTTTGCCCATAGAACATTATGGAGACTTAATTTTTTTCATAAATATTAATCGTAATATCGAAACAATATCAAAATTACGAATCTGACCAAAATCTTCTTTATACTAGGTGTTTACATGAAGTTTGCACTACATATGTATTTATCTTCGTTTTTGAGCATTCCAGAAACCTAATTTTTTCCTGGAGTCTAGAAATTTTCAAAGAATCAAATGTGAGACGTCACGTAGGCGCGTTTGTTTACATCCAACAGTGATGTAAAGTAGTTTACACTCATTGTTTACTTGTCCTCAGACCATTGTAGACATGCAATTTTTTCATAAATGTTGATAATAATATCCGAGTAATATCAGATTTACAAATCGGAATAAAATCCTCTTTACACTAGGCGGTTGTGTAAAGTTTACACTGCTAATTAATCTTCGTTCTAGAGCTTTGCGAAAACCTGAATTTTTTGCCGAAATCTGAAAATTTACATGGAATCAAATAAGGGACGTCAGCTGGGCGCGTTTGTTTACAAACAACAGTGATGTAAAGTGGTTTATCGTCGTTCTAGAGCTTTGCAAAAACCTACATTTTTTGCCGAAATCTGAATATTTACGTGGAATCAAATAAGGGACGTCAGCTGGGGGCGTTTGTTTACACTCAACAGTGATGTAAAGTGGTTTACATCTGTGTCGATTTGTCATTAAAACGTTATGGAGACGTAATTTTTTCATGAATGTTGATCGTAATATCCGAGTAATATCGAATTTACAAAGCCGACTAAAATCTTCTTTACACTCGTTGTTAGTGTAAAGTTTACACTATATAATAAGCTTCATTCTAGAGCCTCACGGTAACTTATTTTTTCCCTAAAGTAGTTAAATATATATGGAAACAGATGTGATACGTCTGCTAGGGGCGCATGAATAGTAGTGTAAAGTGATTAACACCTAATGTTAATTTTTCTTAGAACATTATAGAGGTTTCATTTCTTAATAAATGCTGATCGTTATATCAGAGCAATATCGAAATTATTAATCCCACTAAAATTCTTTACACTCTTGTGTAAAGTTTAAAATGTAAATTAAGTTTAGCTAAGTTTTGGAAGCATATTTCTTTACAGGATCTTCTACGTAACATAAGAATTACTAATCAGAATGTTTGTTTTTTCTACAACTAGTAGCTTTGTAAAGTTTAAACCATTCAATTATTGGGAGAACCGCACAGTAAATGAAATCTAGTATTGTATTTCCAAATCTTGCTAATTAAAAGTAGGGTACTGGCTAAGAAAAATGCTCCGATGGAACAAAAAAGGGGAATATACTTGGGATTGTGAATTATCGAGGATGTATAAGGAGGGGACTAGGAAAAATCTCCCTATGTTATATGCCAAAAATCGCAAAATATGTTAAAAATCAGACTTTCTCTAAACAATGCAAAAAATCGAAGTATATTCTGCGGCCTTTGAAAAATGTAAAAGTTTAGTAAACAATTGCTGTAGACATGTGTAAAAGAGTATCTACATAAGGTCTGTTGCACGTCAGCTTCCGTGTTTCCTACTGCTTTGAACCAACAATATCATCGATTGTCTTGAATGCATCGATATGTACTGTTTCATTCAATTCGCTTAGCTACTGCATTGCTAATTCGCTGCTTTTTTCAATCAATTTTTTGGTAATTTAAATATTGCTTGCACTTTGACACTTAGAATGGCTGAATCTGCTAAGTGACATGCTTAGTAATAATGAAATACGAACAACTTAATTATGATGTGTCAACAGCATTTCACTTTCAGTCACATTATTAAGTAACTCAAAGTTGAATGAAGTCTGCAAAAAGTTGCATTACGTAATATGCTTTCAAGATATTATGTCAATCGAAGAAAATTATTTTAAAATAATACGTTTTTTCAGAGACCGCAGAATATACTTCGATTTTTTGCATTGTTTAGAGAAAGTCTGATTTTTAACACATTTTGCGATTTTTGGCATATAACATAGGGAGATTTTTCCTAGTCCCCTCCTTTTACATCCTCGATAATTCACAATCCCAAGTATATTCCCCTTTTTTGTTCCATCGGAGCATTTTTCTTTGCTATATTTTATATGTACGAGTATATTTTTATTTTTTATATTTTTCTATATGATTTATATTTTTAACAAAATAGGCAAATTAGCCAGAGTTATTCCTAACCTCTTTTACGAGTTAGCTGCCAGCCTGCCATTAAACAGTACTTTTGATTCAATGAAGTGCTATTTAATGAAGCCAGAGCTATTGGAGCAATAAAAGAGTCGAAAACCACTGGCCTCTTTAGCTGAATCAGCGCTATATCATTGCTGAGATTCGCCTTTGTCCCTTTGTATCGTTCATGAACAATTATGAGCTTCACTTCTCTGACTTGCATGCTGACTTCACGGATCATCAAGTGAGATTTTCCTAATCTAATGCGCAACGCATTCGGCTTTGTTAAACTGTTCATTACTAGATACCTGAAAAACACTTTAATAAAACGTGGAGCTTATAATAGACAAGCATATCCAGACATAAACAGGTACGGTCGGTGGGGCAAAAGTTAACAATTAATCGAAATTATAAAAACAATCGAATTTACAGCCAATTTTTAGAAATCTGACAATTATGCAGCAAAAATATTTTTTTAGATTGAAACATTCGTACTCCTTTCCCAAATCACGTACATGTGAGCTATAACTGAAAAAACCATCAGTAAAAAAGATAGTTCGCCAACTGTGATGTGAAATTTTATGATTAAATGCTGAACTTCTCATTGGAACCATGGATGCACAGCATGGCCGATTGGGGCGGGGGTCGGCCAATCTGAGGGAGGGGTCGTTACTTTAGTCAGCATTTTCCGATAAAAATGATTTCAAAAAGTGGTATAAACACTAAAATAGCATTAAGACTGTGTTATTCCGCCTGGTCAATTTCAAGCACTTTTGAATGAAATCTCCAATTTTCATACATTTTTGGCCTTCATTTTGCCTCAATTTCTCCAGGAAATTTCCCATTTTTCGTTCTGGGGTCCATCTCCCAGCCCCCATGTGCATGTCTGGTACTGACTGACCTATGTAGGACATGCATTCTTCATTTTCTGTCTAGCCCAGTGTGAAATATTGAAATGTGTTTAGTATTTTAAGGTATTATTATTCTTTTAAGATCGACATACATGCGAATACATGGTTTGTCTGAAGAGTCAAGCGTGATGCTATTCGTTTTTCTACAACGCACATCCTGCACTAATACGCAAAAATTATCTGTGCCTGGGTTTCATAATTTAGTGAGCAGCTGGCAAAAAAATTAGACCTGAAGCAATATGCAAATCTTCGTAACCTCTAGTCAATACTTATGTCAAATTCTGTCCAATAATGTATTTTAATTAGTTAAGTGCACAGCTAAGCAAAACGGGAAATTAGCGCAGAAAAAACTAGGCTGACTTTGACTTGGAAACGATTTGAAGCTAAGATAAATCGAAACTTCTGATGACAAAGCGAAAATCGAAACGAAAAATAATTATGAGAATTTTTAAACATGGATCCAGGCATGTAGCTGGCCGTCCTATTTGGGGGGCCACACCAATTTTTGGGGGGACTAAGCCAAAAAATAGCACAAAATAACGTTTAAAAAGTCATATTTTTCCGATTTTACTGAATTTGGGGGGTCGAAACCCCCTATCCCCCAGAGATACGTGCCTGCATGGATCTCCTAATAATTTTAAACTCGAGTGATTTTTTGTGCGGAATCAGTGGCGGCTAGGATTTTCCAGAGAGCGTACCCCAACTTTTCCGAAAACAGTCTAAAAAAGGCCCAAAAATTTGCCATTCACGTTCGAAAGAGCGTTTTTTCGGCGTTTTACGTCATCTATTTTGACAAACTTTTTTTCAAGAAAAATTACAAAACTTTCGACAATGTTGTGCGAAAAAATCATTAAATTTCTTTGATTTTAGCGATAAACCGGTGCGAAGCGCCGGAAAAGTCATGAAATTTAGGCGGAAGAACGTTTAGAAGCTTGATTTATTGCTAGATTTCCTGTATTTGTGGCATTTGACGCGAAACGTCGAAAATTATGAAAAGTTATGCTTGAAATAAAATAAATATATGCTGAAATAGGTGTTCCTGCTCTTGAAGTTGTTTTGAAACCTGGTAGGTAATCAACAAAAAAATGGCTTCCGGGTCGGCAAGAAAGTAAATAAATATGATTAATAGGCATAGGAAATATGTTTACTGACCAGTGATGCCAACTCAAAATCTGAAAAACGGCGAAAGGAAACTGGAAAACCATACAACGTATGGACCAATTTTGGCAAAAACCGGCGAACCCCTCGTTTTTATTGTCGAAAACAACGCCAAATTTTCGCCCAGTCTGGCCAAAACCGGCGAATATTCGCTGGTTTCCAGCAAAGTTGGTAACACTGCTGACGGCCGGAAATAATTGCAAATTACATAGCCATTCTTTATCTCGCCAAAGATTTTGGGCCAATGGAGGGAGGCCGCCACACCTGGGCGTGGGGGTTTTGGGGTTATGCACCCCCAGAAACCAAAATACCTCCCAGAAATCAAAATACCCCAGAATTCAATTTTTAAAAATTTTTAAGTTTTTTTCCGCAATTTTATGATGCCAATGGATAGTGCTTGATGAGGAACGTCGAAAAATGGTGTTTTTATCGCCATACCATCATTTTTAAGACCATTTTTTGACCTTCAAAAAATCTTGCACACACCCCCCAGAATTTTCTTGCTGCCCACGTATAGGGGCCGCCCTCTGCCCCGCCTCCCCTGAATTTACTTCTGTGCGGAATCCATGTGTTTGGAAACATATGGCCTGATTAACCCCTCTTCCAGTGGCCCCCAAATCATCTGAGCAAGTGCACAGTAGATGACATTTTTATAGCTAACTTTTTTGGAATGCAGTGTGCCGCTGTCAATATTATGTCCGATGATTGTGTATCTTTCGATTTCAGAGGATTCCGGATTAGTACGCCACTACATAAATGCGATATTCCGTCATGCAGATCAATAATCCATGGATGCGAATGGGGCATAGCTCGGCCTGCTCGTGTCAAAATATTTGATTTTTCTGGGCGTTTAATGGATCTACCGAAGATGGGCACACCATCCACGCCCGACCATCTTGTAACGCTATTCTTTCTCGCGGTCTTCCGGTTTTTCTCTTCAAATCCGGCTCTGCTATATTGTATTTTCACATGAAATCTATCACCGTGATATAAGGCATGCATTGATCCGTAGAAGCTTAGGGATTTTAGTTCAACTTTTCATGCTTCAATTTGACAAAATTTTTAGATGACATGTGAACATAAATAATGAAATTCACAAATTCACACTCTTGTCCAATTTGATAAATTCATAATTCATGCTCAATAAAAAAGCCACACAATTTGAGTAATAAAACTCACAAAATTCACACTCTTTTCTTAATTTTTCCAGGTTAAAATAACTTATTTCATCCTTCGGTTCCCGAATTCCAGAATTGCTGAACATTTGTAGCTTATTTTGCCTAATATTTATCATCTTCGCTCTCTTTCTTCTCCAACATACGCACGTATATTATTATAAGAATATTTTGCACACTGCAATGAATAGAATGAAAACTTTTTGCTCGCAAAAAGAGTCGTGTAACCGTGCGCTATTTTATTTGTCATTTCTTTTCCTACATAAATTTAGCAATAAATATTACACTTCTACTAAATCACTGCGAACGCTCACCTTTTTGACGTGGGATGAACTACTTTTTTGCCCTTAGTTTATCGAATTTGCATTAAAGAATTATCAAATTATCAAATCTGATTTATTACGATATTATCTCATCAAATATTATATCAACTTTGCAGGCACGACGCTGGCCTTCTAAACTGGGAGGACGAAAATTTCGAAGTCATATGTCTCGATAATCACAAACATACGCAAAAATAGTGGTATTTTCAGCGTTTATTGGCAAGTTCTGTCGTATGGAGGAGAAAAACTTCAAAAAATGAAACAAATTTCACTTTATTTAAATAACAGACTCAAAAGATGTCGTTTAAAAAGTTACACGAACGAATTCTCAACATTCCATTCAAGCTCGATCGTGCTGAAAAAGATTTTTAAAGATGTTAATGGATTCTGCTGCATTGCAAAGAAAACAATACGGAAAACGAGAAGTTTTTAGGGGAGCGCCAGAAAATTTACAAATTCACAATGACTTTCTCAATCGTAGGCTGTTTGGGAGACAAAACTTATACGAAAACAACAAATACCGCGCAAGCACTTGAAAAATTTGGGCTTATTTATCACTTAAAAGTGAAAACCTATTCTAGTGTTATTCCCACTGCGCTTCAAGAACTTCACTGTTTCCATTTGAAGGACCCTGTAGTAGCTCTACATGCGCATCCATGACTTACATTACGGAAAAAATTCTTTTTTCACATTTTAGGTAGACAAATGAATTTTTTCGAGGAGCTCGATCCATTTTTCGATCATATACCCGATCGTTCAAAAACTTGAGCGTGGAGAGTTTATACCAGACGTGCACGTGACGTAGGGGTTTGAGGGGCCCTACTCTAGATCCCCAGGATAGGAAAACGGAAAATTTGTAGAGAAAATAAGGCAAAATAAAGACGTTGTTTCAACGCTATTTAAGCGCTTAAACCTGATTTTGAGGGTATTTTGGCCAAAAAAAACTCAATTTTTGACCCTCCCTCCAGAACCCTAGAAATTTATAACTAATTCAGAATTAAATTTCGGCCTGTTTTTTGGCGATTTTTGCCGGTTTTAAACCACTCAGACCTTCCAGAAATTGGCTGCAGCTCATGTGTGATCGTGCGTGCCAGCCCGATGATTATTTATACTGCAAGTTGCAGGCTTACTAATATCGCACGTATTAAGATAAAAGTAGGAATCGAAGCCATGGAAATGCCACAATTTGGTGGTTGACTTCAATTCGTTCCTATAGCTAGAGAAATAGCACATCTTGGCTTTTGGAACGTGATTCGAAGAATGGCATCGGCTTATGCTGGAGCAGGTGATCATACAGTTTAGTGCGCTAAACCCTGGGCCTATACCGAATATATCGTCCCGATGAAATCCCTTTGCTTTCACCCATTTCGAGTGAGGGCATGCAAGCTTAGTTCGATTATCCAATGGATAAAAATCTAATTTCTTGCCATAATTTAGAAAATCGTAATAATACAGGTGGGCGGCTATTCTTCTTCGCACTGTGACGCAACGATAAGAGCAATTGCAAATGTAAATGCCGCGACTATTGTCCTATAAAATTAGCTAACCAAAATTCGTGAAAGGAACTACAACATTCGGTTCGAACTTTTTCTTTCCTCATTAATTTACAGAAGGCTGGGCTTTACTCTCTACATTTAAATTTCACTGTATATCAATGTAATGTCTCAGCTATTCGTAGAATAAACTCAGTTAACACAATGATGCACGTTATTTTCATCAAGCTCGTACCAATAATTTCATAGCGTTTGGCTAATATGTATTTTATTGAACCATTAACTGAAAGGATAGGGACACTAAATGGTCAGCCTGTTCGAACAGCCATCGTATTAAAAACAGTATTCAAATTACCAGCGTACTCAAATGACCAATCTAAGAAGTTGGATAACGCCATGAGCATAGGTGGGCGGCAACAAAGTTCTGAGGGTGTGCAACATTTTTTTTAAAGTCAAAAAATAGCCTCAAAAATTGTGGTATGGCGAAAAAACACCATTTTTCAACGTTTCTCATCGAGAACTATCAATTGGCAGCAAAAAATTGCGAAAAGAACAAAAAATTTCAAAAATTCGACTCATCGAGCTTACCCCTCCCGAGCCCCCCACGCCCAGGTATGGTCATGAGATTATCAATAATATTACATATTAGAGGGTTTGAATTTCGTTATTATTATTAGTTTTTAATTATGTTGCAACGGTGCGAAAATAATTTCTGGTAAATGAGAATTCAAAAGTATTTTGAAAATTTCCCTTGAAAAACGTGTTTATTTCTCACAATTTATCATCAAAGAAAAACCAGACGCAAAGGCAGAAAAATTTCATCTGTCAGGATAATCATGACCTATAATATACTTGATACTAGGTCACCTTTTTCTTATATGTTTATCATAGCGAGTGCGAATTTTGTGTCCCCCTCACAGCAACAACGGCACACACCTGGGAGGTGCGGTTTTTTATAAACGATAGATAATTAAAAAACTCGATGTACCATTTTTTTGTTTACACTCAATACCGAGTTAGCAATGAGTGTGCAAAATGTAAATCGAAAAATCAAATAATTTGTGGAGGGCCAATTCTATTTCAAATGTTTCCCTCGAGCTGTAGATTACGAATCTAATCCTCGAAATTTCTCTACACTCAATAGTTGTTGCACAAAAATGTAAAGTATACGGGTTTTTACTCTTTACGTGTTTTAAGCTTATCTAACTCAATTTCGGTATCTGTGCAGTCCAACTGGTTTTATAATGTAGAAGGTTACAATATCTCAAAACGTAAAATTTTATTTTGTTTCTATACACCCAATATTGCGTTATTATCACAAGTGCAAAGTTTACACCGAGAAGCACTTTTCCGCCCAGAGCATTGGGTATCAAACAATTTGCGGAGGGCCAATTTTTTTATGTTGCCCCTGAATTGTAGATTACGAATCTTAACTAAAAATTTCTCTACACTTCATGGTTGTTGCACAAAAGTGTAAAGTATACGGGTTTTTTACTGTTAACGTGCCCTGAAGCTTATCTAACTCAGTTTTAGTTTTTGTGCAGTCCAATCGGTTTTATAATGTAGAGGGGTACAATATCTCAAAACTTGAAATTTGTTTTATTCTAACGCAATGTTTCTCGATCTGTGATCGTTTTAGTGTAAAGGGTTCGAGACGAAAAACGAAATTTCTTCGGCTACTCCGCTAAGTAGGCGGAACATGCTGATTTTGCTTAAAATGTGGGATCTAGTATGCAATTTACCCACCAGCGTTTTTTAGCCGATCCATAATGTATTGTAATGTGTCATGTGTAATGTATAATGTGTAATATGTACACTTTACACATTACACATTACACACTACACATGACACATTACGCAATACACATTACACATACACATTACATATTACACACTACACAAAAAACGGTGGTGGGTAAATTGTATACTAGATCCAAAATGTGTCCTGGCAGTAGCGATACAGATCCTAGTTTATTTTGTTTCAATACACCCAAAATGCGTTATTAGCACAAGTGTAAAGTTTACACTGAGAAGCACTTTTCCGCACTGAGCACTGGGTATCGAATCATTTGCGAAGGGCCAATTTTCAATAAAAATGTTGCCCCTGAGTTGTAGATTACGAATATGAACTTAAAATTTCTTTACACTCAATGGTTGTTGCACAAAAGTGTAAAGTAAATGGCTTTCTTACTGTAAGCGTGTCCTGAAGCTTATCTAACTCAGTTTTGGTTTCTGTGCAGCCCAATTGGTTTTATAATGTAGAGGGCTACAATATCTCAAAACTTAAAATTTTTTCTATTTTAACGCAATATTTCTAGATCTTTGATCATTTTAGTGTAAAGGGTTCGAGACGAAAAAAAATTTCTTTAGCAACTGACATCCCCCAGAATTTTGGCGCTGCCCACCTATGGATATATCGCCTGAAGTATTAAATAAAAGAAGGGAACTAGCAAATAAAAATGCTCCGATGGAACAAAAAGGTAAATATACATGAATTTCTTCATACTTAAGGATGTAAAAGGACGGGACTGAGGAAAATTACCCTATATGCGCAGAAGCCATATGAATGTGCTAAATAATTAGACTTCCCCTAAACAACGCAAAAATCGAAGTATATTCTGCGGCCTGTGAAAAATCAGAGGTGTAGTCACAAAACGTTTTTAAGTGTTTCACAAAAGAGCATTGAAGACTCTCTCATGACTATAAAATAATCAATGCATTATTTATTTAATGACATCTGGACCTTCTACAATGCTCTGGCGTAAAAGATAATAGAGTAAACTTTACACCTACATGGCCAACTCAATAGTTTGCATGAAAACCCACAAAAAATTTCTTCAAATTTTCCAAAATAAAGTAATCAAAATACTCGCCATCGTAAACGAAATTACTATGGAAAATCCGCAGAAACGCGCATAGGCGCAGAATATACTTCGATTTTTACGTTGTTTATGTGAAGTCCAACTGTTTAGCACATTCCTATGGCTTCTGCGTATATAGGGTAATTTTCCTTTAGTCCGCTAATCACCGAAAAAACTCGGAAAACCTGACTGGCAATAGCTAAAATCATAGAAAATACGTATTCTTTCATTCTCTTATTCGACCTTGGGTGAACAGGGACTACCGCCTTCCTTTTTCTAAATTTGCTATTGCTAGGATCATAGTACATAATTACCTACAATTAGGGCAGGAAAAAGGGTTTCAGGAGAGTACTCACATATTACTATCCCTAAACTCCTTGACAACTGCTTGGGCCCATCCTCACCAAACATGCACAGCGTGAGAATCCTGAAGTTGGCCCAATTTTTTCCATAAGTATCTTTTTGGACTTTTAGATAGATACGACGTGTCAGAAACACCATGTTTAGAACAAAAAAAATGATTTCGAAAAATGAAATCGATCAGTAAACGAATTTTGGCACGAATTGACGAAAAAATTGATACTTTCGAGCCAGAAAATAGCTTAAAAAGCCAATACGTCACATTTTCTCAAGTTTTTTTTGAAAGTCGACATCTGTGGGGGATCGAAAGCATTATGAAAGGAGGGGTCAGCCAGCAGCTATTCTGGAGAGTCAAACGCCCATAAGCACACATAATGCCACCATCCCACTCATAGGTGGATTTAAGGGGGGCGGCCCCTCCTTCATTGGCCCGAAATAATTGGCGAGATAATGGACATATAATTTGCAATGATTTTTGGCTGTCAGTGATCATGATTTCTCAAATTTTTCGGCGCTTAGCGCCGAGATAAAACTAGTAATCACATTTATTTACTTTCTTAGCGGTCCGTAAAGTCATATTTCTGCCCAATGAATAGGTTCTAAAACAATTTTACGAACAGAAACATTTTTTCAGCATATTTTTCTTCTATTTTCAAGCATAGCCTAAAAATTTTCGACGTTTCACGTCAAATGCTATAAATGCAGGAGATAGGACAGTAATTCGAGCTTCCAAACGTTATCCCCGTCAATTTCACGAATTTCCCGGCGCTTCGCGTCAGATTTTCGCTGAAATGAAAGGAGCTAAATGATTCTCTGTAGCAAAATTGTCGAAAATTTTCAAATTTTGGGGAAAATGTTGCGTCAAAGCGATTTTGAATAAAAGTAGACAACGCAAAACCATCGAAAAACGCCATTTCGCACGCGAAGGGCAAGTTTTTAAACCTATTTTCGACTGTTTTAAAAAGTTGGGGCACCGCTTTCTTCCCCTCCCCCTAATGGAAATTCTAGATCCGCTACTGATCCACTCCATAATGCTTAATACAGCATCAGCTTCGCTTTGTATTGGTATGTACACTTGTCAGTGACAGTTAGCAGGTACATATACGTGTATCTACTTGCTCGCTTTAAGATAGTAGATTTTAATAGTTGTAATGTGATAGATTTAAAAAAAAGATTTATTTTGAAGTAAATTGTTCATTATTAAGTAAAGAATTAGGTTTATGATTAATAAAAATTTATAATTTATAATTAATTTATTGATATTTCAAATTCAAAAAAATTTCGTTTAAATTAATTTTAATACTTCAACGCAGCTAATTGTTTACCTGTATAACACTGTTGTACGATTTGCGAACAACTGCAGTCACCCTGACGATAATAAGCACAGCGAAGAAAAACTTCATAAGAGTCATTACAATTCTGACCTTTGCGAATGACAGTGATTTATTTTGAAGCAAAGAGTCAATTGAAAATTCCAGTTGTCATGTTGATTAGCCGCAAATAGCCACAAACGAAAAGGCATGAGGCATGGCATGATGGGAATTCTTCCAAAAAGTGGACAGTGGACTTAAATAAGGATTTTATTGAATTATTTGATATCCTACCGACAAGAATTAAAATCATGATGAACCCTTTGTTTCAACAAAGTTATGTAGGTGCTCGTAGCACAAAATTATGAAGGTTGAGTCGAAATTCGATAACTCGTTTTCATCCTTCATGACAGAAATAGAATTTGACGAAAATATGAGGTTGCGGGTTCACAGTACCTATAGTTTCATTTATTTATCAAGAAAAAGCTAAATTTGCTAATTGCATCCAAAAAATAAAAGCAAATAGTTCGAATTTTGACCCATGCAACTCAGGGCAAGCTTTGGGGTCTAGTACCCCCTTAGAAGGACAAAAGGTAGATTTTTCCGTCGAAAGTGAAAATTAAGGTAAAAAACTGACAAAAATCACAAGTTTTTAGCAAAAGTATTTGAATTTAACTATAATGTGCGTCTATTTAGGCTGTTTTTGCGCAATTACAACTTTTATACCAATTCTTCTGACCATTTATCTCAAAAGAGCTCTCTAGCTAACACCTCCAGGCTGTAGTGACTTAAATCCCAGACTGGTCATTCTGTATAATAGCAAAGAAAAATTTTCAGATGGAGCTAAAAGGACAAATATACTTGGAATAGCGGATTATTAAAGACATGAAAGGAGGCGACTACAAAAAAGTCACCTATGAGCGCAAAAAATCATAAGAATCTGGTGGAAGTCAGACTTTCTCTAAGCAATACAAAAATGAATATATTCTGCGGCCGATAGAAGAAGGTAGTTGTGGATTCAGTTTGAGAAATAAATAATACAACACTTTACTCTAATCGCTGTTGCAAAGGTATAGAAGTGCATGCGCAAACAGGTTAGCACCAAAGCACTTAGCACACGGCGCAAGAAGAATGAGTGAGGTAAGCGTGCAAATAAATGCAATAGTGCATAATGATACACCGGAAATTTTAATAGCTTTTATATGAAGAATGGCGAAGCAGGAGAAAATGTATATACATCATAACCCGTGTTACCATAAAGATTTAATAAATAGAATAATATGAATGTCATAATTCGTCTATTGAGTTATTTAACTGAAAATTGATTATATATTGTGTTAAAAATGCGATACTGATATCAACTAAATCGGCCATTTACCACAAGTCAAAGTTTTCAAGTGAGAAATCTTGGAGAGGGTACCTTCTTTGTCAGAGGCCGCAGAATATACTTCGATTTTTGCGTTGCTTAGAAAAACTCTTTATCCAGATTCTTATGATTTTTTGCGCGCATAAGTGACTTTTCCTACTCCCCTCCTTTTATGTCTTTAATAAACCGCTATTCCAAGTATATTTGTCCTTTTTGTTCCATCGGAGCATTTTTCTTTGCTAGTACTCAACTTTTTAATAAGAATGATTTGAGTGGATCGATCAATAAACTCGTAGATAATTTGCCAAATAAATATTACACTTGAACAACACGGGTAGCAAGATTGTTCATTCACATCAATATATAGGTACGTTGCAAACAAGACTTATTTCCTAATTCGGAATCGTTATGTTACCGATAATAGTTTTGTAAAAAAGTTACCTTCTACGTTTTAACATTTGAATTAATTCTTAGTATTAGCTTATACAGCCATTGAGTCACAAGAAAACAATGTTGGATTCGTAACCTTGATTTTACGGAGAACAGTTTGTGCTTGTACAAGCTACAATCTCCTTAACCTGACGTGTAAAGTTTACACAGCTAGAGGGTGTAAAGAAAATTGCAATCAAATTTTTAATCTAGATATTACAGAGAAACCTTTATCTTTTAGAGACCTTCGGCAATGCTCTGCGGCT
This sequence comes from Mermis nigrescens, assembly GCA_036768485.1. NCBI lineage: Eukaryota > Metazoa > Nematoda > Enoplea > Mermithida > Mermithidae > Mermis > Mermis nigrescens. Next base: position 443,055 of record JAVLUZ010000291.1, read on the forward strand.
AAAGTTAATTATAAGTGTAAACTTTACACAACCGCTGTGCGTAAAGAATGTCTAAAATCTGATACGTAATCCTGATGTTCCAAATAATATTCCACAACATTCTTAGAGGAAAAAAACCTTTAGTGTAAACTACTTAACATCATCATTGAGTGCAAACTGAGTCGTTCAATAAAATGTGTAGCCCTAAAGTGCATAGTATGCAGGTACCTCTACTCATTTTAGAAGATCACGGGCAATGCCGATGCAGAAACGTGTTTTTCACCCCAAATTTAGAATTTTATACCTCCAGGACTTACGCAATATGGAGTGAAATGAAACTTATCTTTCTGCGATATGTAACCCGTATGACGTTCTTTATGTTTAATTAGTCCGAACATACCAATTCATAACCGGAGAACTTAGCGGACAGATTAATTAAAAAAACGTTTTTTCATCGCGGTGCTGGTACTTTATACCTCCAAAAATAAATCGGTATTGAGTAGAGAAAATCGCGACCGAATTCGGTTCGTAACCAGCGACACGTTTCTTATTTCTAGAATAGTCCGCGAAACCCGATTCATATCCAAAGCAGTTGGCTGACAAAAATCGGTAAAAACGTGTTTTTTACACAAACTTTACACCTTCGGACCTAACTCTGTATTGAGTTTAAAGAAACTAGTGTCAGTACAATTCGTAACCCTTGCAACTTAATTTATTTTTAAAGTACTCTGCGCGTCTTGATTCATAAGCGACGAAATTGGCAAACTAAAAAAGATAAAAACGTATGTGTTTCAAACTTTAAACTGCTAGAACTAACTCCGTATTGGCTTAACACAGACGTGATCAAACTCATCATGTAGCCCTATAAGCGTTGTACATTTCCATGAAAAGAGTTTATAGGGACCATTATACAAAAAATTTGTCTGTTTTTACACCCGCAGATTTTTACACTCTTCACACTCTCCCTCGAGAACTAATGCAAAATTTAAAAAACAAAAGAATACCGTTTTTAGAAAATCTTATTCTCTACAACTCTTTACTATTAAATTATATGAGGCATTTACGCCGAGTTCTGTGCGAGCTGCGGAAAAAATCGACAAAGATCGCTATATGTTATAACGTTGCGCCAAAACTTTACACGCTCATTACGCACTCGGTATTAAGTGTAAACAAATAAAAAAGAGCGCATATCTTTTTTATTATCTATCTCTTTAAAAAACCGCGCCTCGCAGATGTGTTCCGTTACAGCTGTAGGGGGGCTCATATTTTGGGGGTACCCAAGTATATTATAGGTACGCGTACCATGATCAGTGGTGCGACCGGCTCTTTCGCACAACTCTCATACTTGCATACCAAATTAAATTGCTATTTTTGTACACACATGCATTCGGCAAAATTGGGGCTGAGATTATATGAAAAATGACAATTTTTTCAGAGGAGCTTAAAAATGACCAGAAACTCTGTAATAACGTAGTTTTAACTCTATTTTGGCGCTTATACCAGTTTCTGAGGTTGTTTTGGCCCCAATTTCAATGCGGCTTTGATCAAAAGCAGACATGCACATGAAGGGTCTAGCGGCTAAGACTAGACTTGCATATGGGAGTTTGGGGATCTAGATGCCAGAATAGAAGAATGGGGAATTTTTCGGAGAAAATAAGGCAAAAGGATGGTCAAAAACGGATGAAAATCGGAAGTTTTCTGCTATTTTGCTTGAAATTGACCAGAAGCTGTTGATTTACACAGTTTTTACCAAGCTATTTGTATATAGCAAATAAAAATGCTCCGATAGAACAAAAAAATGAATATACTTGGAATTGTGGATTGTTAAGGATGTAAAAGGAGGGGACTAGGAAAAAGCTACCTAAAGTCGCAAAATCTGATAAAAATCACACTTTCTCTTAGCAACGCAAAAAATCGAAGTATATTCTGCGGCCTCTAAAAAGTGTCTTTTTTAAATAATTTTGGAAGTTTCAGATAGGAGTGTATAAACGAAATCTATAATGTTTACTTTTTTTAATTGCTGGCAAGTAGCAACGCTGACTAGCTTCGTATCCTGATTGATAGAAAACTTAGTGGTATTGTATTTAAAGTTGGTCAATTTTGTTATGAGCATTATAGCAAGCAAAGCAGGGGCCGATTGATTAGTGCGCACAATCGTTACTGACATGCTAGTGTACCCACATTTAGTCTGTTTCAAGTCAATTCACGCCTTTACTACTGTTTTAAACCAACAATTTCTTCAATTGTTTTGGATGCATCGATGTTTGCTATTTCATTCAACTGGCTTAGAAAGACTGTTACTCAATATCATTTCCCATATCTACTGCATAGCTAACGTGCTGCTTTTTCAATCTTTTTTATGATTAAATATTTATTTTAATGTGTTGGCGGCAGAATATACTTTGATTTTTCGCGTTGCTTAGAGAAAAGTGATTTTCATCAAATTTTGCGACTTTAGGTAGATTTTTCCTAGTCCCCTCCTTTTACATCCTTAACAATCCACAATTCCAAGTATATTCATCTTTTTTGTTCCATCGGAGCATTTTTCTTTGCTAGTACCCTTCTTTTAATTAGCATGACTTGAGTACATCAGTCAATAAACACATACAGTAACATGCCACAGTAATGACGGCAGTCCAAGAACGCGGAAAACAATATTGTTCTTAACATCAGCATTATCCTTTTTAAACAAGACAACCATACATTATTTGAACAGATCAAAGTTTTTCAGCATAAACTTTACGCAAATATCAAGTGTTAGGAACACGAACGCTCAGATTTGGATGTAAAATAAATTTGTAGTATAAACTACATATTAACAACAAATGAATAGCGTAAACTTTACACAACTACTAGGAGTAGAGAAATCTAACAGTCAGATTCCCAATTCTGATTTTACGTAGACCATTTTGAAAAAAATTAAGCTTCCGTAAGGCTCTAGAACTAAAGTTAATATGCAGTGTAAACTTTACACAACCACAGAGTGTAAGGAAAATTTCAGTCGGATTCGTAATTCTGATGTTACTCTGATATTGCGAACAACATTTATTAAAAAATTTAGTCTCCACAATGGCCCGAGGACAAATAAATATTAGATGTAAATCCCTTTACACCACTGTTGAGTGCAAACAAACTAGCGTATCACATTTGGTTTTTGGTTCATTTTTAGACTTGAGATTATGTCCAGACTCATAACCCAGAACTTGGCGGAAAAAAACAAGACAGAAACACATTTAACTCCTCCATTTTTTGACTTTACACCTCACGAAAAAGCTAAATATAGATGTAAACAAATGCAATTCGCTGTGACGCGTACCCCTTAGAAAGTACTTTATTTTTATCCTACTCGACTTCGCCTGACTTTCGAACGGAGAAAGTGGCGAACAAAAAAATGGACAAACACGAATTTTCCACTGTCCACCACATTGTAAACTTTAAAAATCTGTAATAACGCCCCATTGAGTGTAAATAAATTCGGTTCGAGCCAGTTTGTAGCCCTTTGATTGTAGTATGTTGTATATGCTAAACTTATGTTCCGCAAAATATCTGATATGATTTACCAATCAAAATACGAAAAAAACCTGTTTCTTCGCCCATTTTCCACCTCAAATTTCGAACTTTACACCCCCATTAACAACTGAATATTACGTTTCCTTAAACGCGGCTTGATTCGACGTGTAGCTCTTCAAAATTACTTTATTTCTGTTTTATTCAATTCATCCCAACTTATAACCGAAAAAGTTGACAGAGAAATCTTGGACAAAATCTGTTTCTCTAAGAGTGTAAACTTTAAACCCCTGGTACTAACTGCATATTGATTGTAGAAAAGTTTGCTGGTAAGCAGAAGATAGCCCTTAATCCGTTCTGTTAGAAAAAATTTTTTAAAACTCATAATCGGAGTTCTTGGCAGACAAAAACAAGTCGAAAACTCGACCAACATTTGTCTTTTCAACCCCAGATTTTCGCACTCTTTAACTCCCATTCGAGAACTGAGGCGAAATTCAAAAAACAAAAAACTGTGTGATCTGCAGAACCTAAATATATAAATAAGTCAAATGAAGTGCATGGGTTTGCCGAAAGAATTAAAAAAAATGAAAAAAGTTAGTAATCAGAAGACTTAAACCCATTATTCTTTTTTTAAATCCACATGCGAGAACGGATACGTCAGCCACTGCACCAAATCAACTCGCAACCAAGATTTCAGCTTGATTATACTATATTGAAAAATGTTCATCATTCTACTGAAATTTAAGAATAGTGCATTTATGATAATAAAAATAATTATTTATTAAAGACGAGTCAAAAACCTCTGAAATAAGAAAATTCTGAGTGTAATAGGTGGAGAATATAGCTGGAAAAAATATATTTTCGTCCCAGACTCTTTACAATAAACGTCTCTAAATTTGAAAATATTACTTTAAAAAAATTAAAAAAGTCTCCCCTAGATTTTATTTTATTTTATTACCTTTTGAAATCAATGAGACTGCATAGAATGTAATACTGAGTTAGATATGTTTGTTCACATGAAAACAGTAAAAAACCGTCTAATTTACACTCCTGTGCAACGACTAATGAGAGTAAAGAAATTTTAAGAACAGATTCGTAAACTACTAATCAGGGAAAATATTTTTTTTAAAAATTGGCCCTTCGCCGATCATTTGAATTTTTGGTGTAAACTTTACACACTCACGACCACACATGGGCGTGGGGGGTTTGGGGGTATGCACCCCCAGAAGTTGGAATATCCCCCAGAAATCAAAATACCCCCCAGAATTCAAATTTTAAAAATTTGTTTGCTTTTTAGCGATTTTTTGATGCCATTAGATAGTGCTCGATGAGAAACGTCGAAAAATGGTATTTTTTTACCATACGACCACTTTTAAGACCATTTTTTTATCTTTGAAAATTTTTTCACCCCCCACCCCTAGAATTTCGGTGCTGCCCACCTATGCTCACAAATAGCTCGGTAATGAGTGTACACAAAAAAGGTATCTAAGTTTTTTTTATTATCTACCTTTTAAGAAAAAACCGCACCTCCAAAATGTGTGCCGTTGTTTCTGTGAGGGGGACACAAATTTCGCACTCGCTGTGATGAACATATAAGAAAAAGGATGACCAAGTACATTATAGGTAGCGCTATCGCGCTACCTATGATTAGTTTTTGAAGCCTGGCTCGAAATAGCTCTTTGACTGACCCCTTCCCAGGCCGGCTGATCATCCATATCGGCTATGCTGTGTATTTATGATATGATTGCTTGAGGGAAAAAATGTAAGTATTCTGTAAAAATAAGACGATATTAAGACTGAACAAAAAACTTTTTCGCAAAAGTTACATTTTTTCGCCAGCATTCATACGATTCTTCAAGGAAGCTGCAAAAAAGCTCTCCGGCTGCCCCTCTCAGAATGGTCGTACACTCACATGGGCTTGGAGGGTCCGGGGGTACACCCCCGAAGCAGTTAAACCCCCTCCGCAGATTACTTTAGACCCCCAAAATTCCATTTTTAGCAACATTATTGGCAATTTTTGGCGATTTTTAATGATTTCATCCACCATGGATTTTTTTTCTGCTCATGTATGGTCGTACTGTGCATCAAGCCTATTTATAGTCGGGAAACGGCTTCCTGGTCTCTCGTTCCTCCGTTTTATCCCATTTCTCTCCCAGCATTATTCTATATTTTTCCTATCCAAACCTGTCAGCACATCAAGCTATTTTTTGTAGATTGATGAAAAAATTAATTAGCTTTTGCATTTTAGCGCGACAGATGATGTCGCACTGCAGAACTCGACAAGGAGCTCAAAGTTTTTTCGCGGCATCGAACCTAGCAGCTTTATTGACACTCAAAAAGTGACTCCTTAAAAAGCAAGAAAACGTAATAACAAGTTTTAAGATTTCTGTACTATAACAATAAAATCGGAAAATTTTTGAAGAAAGGATGGCTTTAGTATTTAAAATCAATTTTGTGTATTCATGACATTGTCTTCTCATTAGTGCACTTCCCAATCATCTATTTACGTTTATATGTATTTAGTTTACCTGAATAGTATCAGTGTAGGTCTTTAAGGACAAGCATTCAATGCTAATTAACAAATATTATGGAAGTGTACGTCATACTAGAAGCAATTTTTGAGTAAGTGGGGTATGTTAATAGTTTAAAGGAATCACCCATAATCCTTATGTCGATCAGTGGTAGCAAAATCATAAAAGATGGCCATTCTTGTTTTTATATCGCATATTATCAAATGATTCATCGGGGCGGAAAATTTTATCCAAAATATGAGAACGAGGCATTATTTTGTCAACAAAATTCTAGTTCTCCTTTGACTAACGAGCCAGAGCGATTTGATTCCAAATATAGAATTATAGTCCATCAAAGCACGCGACATGCGGATGGAATTCGTGCATTCATCTTGTCATAAATCGACTGTTAAACACAATAGACTAGCATTTTAAACAACGCTGAAAACTTCCGCTTAGCTTATGGTAGTAGAAGGTCTGATTGTCGTCGAAGCAACACGAGTTCGCTCGGTCTAGGACGTTTTGGCGACGCCGTTTTGGCGACGCCGTTTTGGCGACGGCCGTTTTGGCGCCGGCCGTTTTGGCGCCGGCCGTTTTGGCGACGGCCGTTTTCGCGACGGCCGTTTTCGCGACGGCCGTTTTGGCGCCGGACTGAAAGTTTTCCTCAAAATTGCTGGAAATTAACGAGAAACTGTACAATAACTTATTTTTAACGCTCAAAGAACTAATGTTATCATTTTAATCAGATGTTGAATCAGTTTTACAGAATCAGAGCAGAAATTTTTCGCAGACCTTACTTGCATATGTAAACCGATAGCGTACGATAAGTATAGATCAATTCAACGCAATTGCAGAAATTCTGGTTTACAACATCAAAGAATCGTGAACATGAAAGCACAAACTTATGTGAAACAGACTATAAGTAGGCATATGTAATCTGTTTCCCACAAGTTTGGGCATACGTTTCAAGAACCGCTTGAACAGTAGCTGACAGATTGCTAGATAATCATACGCAGCTACATGTAAATTACAAACCCAACTACCTATACTTATAATCATGCATGGACAGCACCTAAATTTCTGGTGGTCCGCTGGGTCAAAATCGCCAAAATTGCAATACGAAGCGCCAAAATTTAATTCTGGGGGTCCAGAGCGTACCTGGGCGTGGGGGGTATGCACTCCCCAGAAGGCAAAATACCCAAAGAAAAATGGCAAAAACCCAGCTACACTCCCAGAATTTCATTTTTAAGTTTTTTGCTTTTTTCGGGTTTTTTGATGTCAATCGATAGAGCTCGACGAGAAACGTTCAAAAATGATGTTTTTTTCGCCATAGCACCATTTTTAGGGCCAATATTTGACTTTGAAAAATTTCGCACCCCCTGACCTTTAGAGCCGCCCACCTACGGTCCAGAGCACCTACGCCCATTCGTGATAACTACCTATGTATATATATGTTTAATAGGTACCTACCACCAATTATGAAACCGTAGTGTGCGAAATATGGAACAGGCTCCTGTGCTCACATTATTCCAGCAGTTTACGGTCAATTTTAGCACGTACATAAAGCTGAGGCGAATTAACACTAATTTTTGACGCTTAATATCATCAATCAAGCAATATCCATTGGCTTATACCCCCAAACCCCCAAGCCCATCTTGTATGTAGATCAGTCGTTAGCCTCATAATTCCTTAAATTTTTCCGGCGCGTTGCGCCGGATAATAAATATTAATGACATTTACTTACTTTTTGCATTTTTTGCTCACCAAATATGTATAGTCTGTGTCACATAACTTTGTGCTTTTATGTTCACGATTCTAAGTTGTTGTAAACCAAAATTTCATGCACCAAGTTATGTGAAACAGACTATAGATATGCATGTGTATCTTAGCTCTCAAACAATTTCAATAGCAGAAACAGCTTTGTATTTCAGCATATGTAGAATGCTAAAACAGTCTTTTTTAAGAAATTTCGAAGAAAATTTTAATTCGGCGCCAAAACGGCCGTCGCCAAAACGGCCGGCGCCAAAACGGGCCGGCGCCAAAACGGCCGTCGCCAAAACGGCTGGCGCCAAAACGGCCGTCGCCAAAACGGCGTCGCCAAAATGTCCCATTTCGAGTTCGCTTGCTCCTGAAAGGTTTTTATTTAGCGCACTTACTGTAGTATGTCACAGCACTGTTTAGATGCTTGAATTTAGTCTATGTGGACGGTTTAGTGCATTAACCCTACTTTTTCCGAGCTCTGGCTCCATGATCTAGTTGCCTGTTTTTTGCAGTCTACTGCAAAGGCCTTAAATTCTTATGTGGCAAGCTTCTCAGTACCTACCCTCTTTTTTACTGCAATACATGTTTTATTGAGCAAAAGAAAACGTATTGACCTATATTTTATTAGAAAAGCTTGATTTCATGGTTTTATAACATGTGTTACGCGTGTCGCAGATCGCATTTTTTACACATTTTTGAATGCTCAATTACGTTTTTTTCAATTGGGTTTCACTTTTATGCAAACTTAATGACATTTTTGAAATTCTCATGCTCTTGGCTACCAGAATTGTATATTTTTATTCATTTTTGTTATCTCCCCAGTCCTTGGTAAGTCTAGGGTCCGTGACACCTTGGTAACAGGAGGGTTAAGAATGAAAGAATGGTGACCGCTCGCCCCCAGTCAACTTTTCTGTCGAGTTACACGTAATCACCTAGTTAGACATACTGCAGCCTTCAAAAAAAATTTACTGAAAAAGCTCTCGAATAAATGAAACCGACTATAAATATTAGTCATATATTGAAAGTGAAATTTGATCTTGAGTAGAAACTAAATCGGCTATTAACACACATCAAAGCTTCTTCATAATTTCTGTTTCTGAACCAGTGAACAATGTTTTGTGAAGACAAGTTTTTTTTCGGAGGCCGCAAAATATACTTCGATTTTTTGGCATTTTCTAGCGGAAACCCAAGTTTAGGCAAATTCTTCAACTTTCAAAGGCATAGATGATTTCTCCCTAGTCCCCTCCTTTTATGTCTATAATTACGCGTAATTTTAAGTATATTCGTCTTTTTTTGTTGCATCGGAGCATTTTTATACGTTATAACCCTACTTTAAATTAGCAAGATATGTCAAAGAACATGGAAGACAAGATTGTCCTAAACATCAGCATTATCTTTTTCAGTTAAGACAACCTTAGCTTATTGAAACAGATCAAATGTTTCCAGTGTAAACTTTATGCAATTACTAGGTGTGAAGAACAATTACACTCAGATTCGTAATCCTGACGTTAGGGAGAACATTTTCAAAAGAATAAGCTTCTGTAACGCTCTAATACTAAGTTAATTTTCAGTGTAAACTTTACACAACTGCTGGTTGTATAGAAAAGTTACACTTGGATTCGTAATTATGACCTGAGATAGAATATTTTGGAGATATTAACCTTCCGCAACGCTCAGGAACTAAAGTTAATTTCCAGTGTAAACTTTGCACAACTACTGGGTGGAAAGAAATTTTACAGTCAGATTTGTAATCCTGACGTTACGGAGAACATTTCGAAAAAATTAAGCATTTTCAACGCTCTGGAACCAAATTTATTTTCAGTATAAGCTTTACACAATTGTTGGGTGTAAAGAAAACTTAATCAGATTAAGAATTATATCTACGATAGTTACACGTTACGACCATTTTATCGAACATTATATTATTGCCGTCGCGAAAGCGAATCGATTACAGCGTTACATTATTATGGAATCACATAACCATTCGAGGAACCATCTTGGTGATGTGCTAGCTCGGGTTATGCCTACAGTTCCCAATTTAATCCCATCTTTTTTTCAAAATCCCATTAGGTACTTGTCCGGTAAAAAGGAGTTATGTATGCGTCAAGATCAGTAATTAGATATTTGATTTACCGCTGTAAAATTTAGATCTTATGACTTGTTTAAAAGTTATTTCACCTGTACGTAATTTTGTTTTTCTGATTGTTATATACTGTAATCAATCATGAGGATAAATTGATCAGCAGGGTTGCCAGGTGCAGGAGAATTCTCCTGAATTCAGGAGAATCTAAAATTTTCAGGAGCAGGAGCAGGAGAATGGGCTTTTCAGGAGAAATTTCAGGAGAAGTTGTAAACATGCAGGAGAATGCAGGAGAATTTTAAAATGTCAGGAGAATTCAGTGGAATCCTGAAAATCTGGGAGAATTCAGGAGAATTTTCAAAACTTAAACAGCAAGTTATAATGATTATCATACATTATCCTTCTTACTGTACTTACTGTAGTTAGTTAGTTGTATATAATTTTATACTTAGATCTTTCACATTAAGAATTTATTTCGTTCATAGTTAAGACCACCGTTTTTTTCCACTTTTTGGTCTATTTGTCAACCAAAATTTTGGGAAATGGAAAAAATTTTTGGGCTTGGTTGGCATTAGAACTTTACTACGATTGAAAATCCTTATTTTCTGCACGGATTCAGTTAGTTTTTTAATGCAAAAATGCGTTTTAGAGAAGTGAAACTACAAAATTTTTCGGCGCTTCGCGCCGAATTGATTTAATTCTTTTTTTGTTATTAATATTTGAGCCGCGCCGCGTCAACTGCAGCATTTTTATCGAAAATTTGATCTAGAACTTTAAAGTTTAAAGTTTATTGCAACAGCGAAAATACGTCATCAGAAACATTAAAGAAGAGAAAAATGTACAGTCGCGGAAAATGTAGAATACAGAATAAACATTAAAGCAATAATGCTAATACAGCTCGTACCAAGAAGAAACATTGCTGTGCAAGGTCATAAAGGCAGTGCTCTTACTTATGACTAAGGTTTATTCTCCATATTTCATTTTTAGATTTTCTAATTTTAGCCTAAACATTTTACTACTGGAAGCGTTTACCACTGATTCAGGGAGCATATTCCAAACATTTATTATTCTGTGACTGAAAAAATATTTCTTCAAGTTAGATTTTAGAGCAGTGACTTTTAATTTTAATGTGTTGGTGGATTTAGTGTTGTTGTCTGATAATGTGAAGAAGTCATTTACATTAACATCAACTGCAGAATGAAACATTTTGTATACCATAGTTAAATCGTACAATAACCTTCTATTCTCTAGAAATTCTAGATTCAATACCTGAAGTCGATCCTGATAAGACATGATGTTTGGATAACAACACCATAAGACACGTTTAGTAAAGTATCTTTGAACCTTTTCAATGTTACGATTATTTTGCTTTGTATGTGGTGACCAAACAGAGGTAGAATATTCTAAAAGAGGCCGTACATAAGTTTTATAGGCCATTGTGAGAAGTGTCAAATCTTTACTTTTGAAACAGCGAAAAATTAGTGACATGCGATGAAAGGCCTGCTTCACAAGTTTGCTTATGTGAGCAGTAAAATTAAGTTTTTCATCAATTAATATGCCTAAATCTTTTACAGGGGATTTTGAGGTTGAGACGAGGCTATTATTTATTGTGTAAACCATTCGAGAATTATTATGACCAAAATGAAGGACCTGACATTTTGGTAAGGATAAAGAAAGCTGCCAAAAATCTGACCATTCAGAAATTCGATTTAGCAATTTTTGAAGATGGAAAAAGTGCTCAGACTTTGCATAAATCTTAATATCATCTGCAAAAATAAGCATGTTTGAATAATGATCAGTTAGTAAAGATGTAATGTCATTTATGTAGAACAGAAATAAGATTGGACCCAGGACGCTGCCCTGTGGTACACCACTAAAAACACAGGTCTCATTTGGAAAATTTTTAGCGATTCTAAATCTCTGAGTCCTATTACTAAGAAAGTTTTTAATCCATTTAAGTACGTAATCTTGAATACCGTATTTTGACAATTTGAGAACCAGTTTACTGTGAGAGATGGAATCAAACGCTTTTGCAAAATCCAAGTATATAGCGTCCATGGGCTCTTTATTGTCTACATTGTTAATTATCTTATTTAAATAGCACAAGAGTTGCAACTCACATGATTTTTTAGGAAGAAAACCAAACTGTTCAAACGAAATCAAGTTATTTCTTTTAGCATAATCCATTAACTGAGTTTTCAAGACTTTTTCAAGAATTCGGCAGCTAACACAAGTTAAAGAAATCGGACGATAATTAGAAGATAAAGAAGCATCGCCTTTCTTTAAGACTGCAATTACAAAAGCAGTTTTCCAAATTTTGGGTAAGGTTCCAGACAGTAAGGATACTAGAAAAATTTTTTTCAAAGGAGTTTTCAAAGAATAAGCTAATTTTTTGAAAAGAATACTTGGAAGCCCATCAGGTCCACTAGAAGGTGAAGAACTCAAACCTTTTATATCAGCTATAATATCGTCTTCCGTACACGAAATATGATCAATAATACTTTCTGTAAAGGGTGTAGGTAAATCAGGTAAAATGCCATTATCGAGGGTGAAAGCATCAGAGAAGAAATTGTTAAGTAGATTAGCTTTTTTAGATTCGTCAAAAATGCATTTACCATTTTCATCCTTTAGAGGTGGAGAAGGCGTTTTATCCTGTAAACGTTTACCAACGTAACTGTAAAATTTCTTTACGTTTGACTTTTCAACGAGTTTTTGTTCGTTTTTACAGTAATGCTCATGAACAGTACTTTCTAAAGAAGCAGTAATTTGTTTGTATTCATGCTTTAGTTGAGACGTTTTAAATTTTTTGAGCTTTCTCCACAAGTTTAACTTTTTCGCTGTAATTTTTTTATGACTAGAGGGTATCTTTTTGGTGATTTGCTCTTGAAAGGGATAAATAGACATACACCTTCATTTATAATACACAGGAATTTTTTATAAAATTCATCTATATTTGTGCAGTCAAAGAAAGCTTCTTCCCAACTAATATAATCAAGGTAAGTGGCAAAATCAACGTAATTTCCACGATTAAAATCTCTAATTTTTTCAATATTTCTTGATTTCTCAAAATTTGTTAGAAATTTAAAATCAATCTGACTGTGATCACATGTGCCCATTAATGGTGGTAATACAGAAATATCAAAACATAAGCTCACGATCGAAAATCCTTATCTTCTGCACGGATTCGGTTAGTTTTTGTAATGCAAAAATGCGTTTCAGAGAGGTGAAACTACAAAAATTTTTCGGCGCTTCGCGCCGAATTGATTTAATTCTTACTTGTTATTGATGTTTAAGCCGCACGGCGCCAATTGCAGCATTTTTATCGATAATCTGGTCCTAGAACTCCACTACGATTGAAAATCCTTACCTTCTGCACAGTTTTTGAAATGCAAAAATGATTTAGAGAGCTAAAATTTCAAAATTTTCTGGCGCTTCGCGCCATTTGATAAATTTTAGTTTTAATTGTCAAAAACGACTTCAGAATTGGCTAAAATGCTTTACTGAAGGAAGGAAATTCAAGTTTCAACATAAATAACGTATACTGATCGTGATATTCTTGTAGAGCGCGAAATTTTTATACAAAAAGTGCATCAAACACCGCTATTGCATGTGTACATAAAATTTTCCACTTAAAAACACTGATTTTTCAACACAGGCGCTCTATTTTGAACGTTTTTAGACCTCCAAAAAAATGTGGAAAAAAGTCGGAAAAAGTGGAAAATAATTTTGGGTTCAATCTATAATGTCAACCAAATCGCTGGGAAAAAAACGGTGGTTAAGACCTAAGTGTTAAGTTATAACTATATCCAAATAAGTTTTGTGTTTCCGTAGTAAATCATTCATTCATTCATTTATTTATTCACTTAATATCACGAAGTGCAGAAATACATAGCTTTACACACCGTCTAATTCTTTTTATCAGTTTCATAGGCGTTTGCAAAGCGCCTATAAACATTTTTTTGATATATTTCAAAACGTAAGGATTTGCTTGCTACTGAAGTAAATACAATTAGTAATAAAGTATTATTTATTTTTTCAAAAGACATTGCAAACAGGGCTCTTTTCAGAAATTTTTGATGATGTAAGTGCAACTGAAAATTGGCGGTCACTGTTTTAAGCACAGAAACTGTTTTTTCGAATAGTGAAGATAACAGGCAAGAGATCAAAATAAAATAGTTGGGTGAACCAAGGTAAATTGGCCTGAGCATGCTTGATATGCATGTGTACATACAATTGTAGATCTGCTGTACAACCTTTCCTGCAAAATATGAACCAGGAGAATTTTCAGGAGAATCAAAATATTTTCAGGAGAATTGCAGGAGAATTTTTCCCCAATTTTACCTCTGTGCAGGAGAATCTGAATTTTGGGACCTGGCAACACTGTTGATCAGTCGTGTTGGAGTCGAGTCAAGTTACGCGGTTGGAGCGCTGTGTTTTATTTTGTTTTGTAGCCGACTTGTAGTCGTGACCACACCTGGGCGTGGGGGAGGGGTTCGGGGGGGGGGGTATGCATCCCCCAGATGCCACAACCCCCCCAGAAATCAAAATACCCCCCCAGAATTCAATTTTTGAAAATTTTTTCGTTTTTTTCGCATTTTTGATGCCAATGGATAGTGCTTCATGAGAAACGTCGAAAAATGGTGTTTTTATCGCCATACCACCATTTTTAAGGCCATTTTTCGACCTTCAAAAAAATCTTGCACCCCCCAGAATTTTCTTGCTGCCCACGTATGGTCGTGCCTTGTTTATTTTGTAAATTAATAAATTGGGAAAATATTTACCCAGTGATTTTTTATATCGAGGGTAAAGCCGGGCCCCGACGACAATAATATTTTTATTTCATCTCGACTGACATTGAAAAGGTACATAAATATTGTTGTGTCTTATCTTAGACTTATTTTTGGAAAGTTCCTTATCTATTTCTCAACCCAAAAATGGTCAAAACAAACCTTGCGAGCATACCGGGGTAGGTAGATACTCAGAGCTAGGTTGTAGGGCGTAGCTGTCGAGACTTCCGACCAAAAAGCGGTCAGCAATATTAGGACCGAGGAAGTTGAGGTCGTAAGTTATTGAGGGCCGTTGGGTTTAGAGCCGAGCTTCGTGCTTACATAACCTGGCCAGCGCTAATAGCAGCGTAAGCACCTAAGTAATTCCCGAAGGCAAATACAAGTCTGTCTCTGTGTTGCTTTAGTAAAAGTCGATTTGTATTTACAGAATTCTGACGTCAAATAGAAAATTTTTGAAAAATTTAAGCTCCCGCAACGCTCTAAAACTGTGTAAACTTTACACAAGTAATAAGTTAAAAAATTTTACAATCAGATTTGTAATCCTGAAGTTACGGAAAACATATGAAAAAGCCGAAATGGGACGTTTTGGCGACGCCGTTTTGGCGACGCCGTTTTGGCGACGGCCGTTTTGGCGCCGAATTAAAATTTTCTTCGAAATTTCTTCAAAAAGACTGTTTTAGCATGCTATATATGCTGAAATACATAGCTGTTTCTGCTATTGAAATTGTTTGAGAGCTAACATACACACGCATATCTATAGTCTGTTTCACATAACTCGGTGCATGAATTTCTGGTTTACAACAACTTAGAATCGTGAACATAAAAGCACAAAGTTATGTGAAACAGACTATACATATTTTAGTGAGCAAAAAATGCAAAAAGTAAGTAAATGTCATTAATATTTATTATCCGGCGCAACGCGCCGGAAAAATTTAAGGAATTATGAGGCTAACGACTGATCTACATACAAGATGGGCTTGGGGGTTTGGGGGTATAAGCCAATGGATATTGCTTGATTGATGATATTAAGCGTCAAAAATTAGTGTTAATTCGCCTCAGCTTTATGTACGTGCTCAAATTGACTGTAAACTGCTGGAAAAATGTGAGCACAGGAGCCTGTTCCATATTTCGCACACTACGATTTCATAATAGGTGGTAGGTACCTATTAACCATATATATACATAGGTAGTCATCACGAATGGGCGTAGGTGCTTTGGACCGTAGGTGGGCGGCTCTAAAGGTCAGGGGGTGCGAGATTTTTTCAAAGTCGAATATTGGCCCTAAAAATGATGCTATGGCGAAAAAAACACCATTTTTGAACGTTTCTCGTCGAGCTCTATCGATTGGCATGAAAAGAACCCGAAAAAAGCAAAAAAATTTAAAAATGAAATTATGGGGAGTGTAGCTGGGTTTTTGCCATTTATCGTCGGGTATTTTGCCTTCTAG
Organism: Mermis nigrescens; assembly: GCA_036768485.1. NCBI lineage: Eukaryota > Metazoa > Nematoda > Enoplea > Mermithida > Mermithidae > Mermis > Mermis nigrescens. The sequence goes on from JAVLUZ010000291.1 coordinate 459,126, forward strand.
GGAGTGCATACCCCCACGCCCAGGTACGCTCTGGACCCCAGAATCAAATTTTTGGCGCTTCGTATTGCAATTTTGGTGATTTTGACCCAGCGGACCACCAGAAATTTTGGTGCTGTCCATGCATGATTATATGTATAGGTAGTTGGGTATGTACTTTACATGTAGCTGCGTATGATTATCTAGCAATCTGTCAGCTACTGTTCAAGCAGTTCTTAAAACGTATGCCCAAACTTGTGGGAAACAGATTACATATACCTACCTATAGACTGTTTCACATAAGTTTGGGCATTCTAATTTTGAATCAATTCTACTTTTTATGAGTATCAGCTTAAAGTTACTTTTGTAGTCACTTTCAATTTTTCAAAGATCTCAAAGCTAAAATGTAACAGATTATGCAATGTGTAGTCGGTTTCATTTTGTTCGAGAGCTTTTATAAAAGTTTAAACTGGCTTCTAAAGTGTTTTAAACTAATGAGAGAGAAAAGATTACAGTACATATATCGAGTTGTATGATGACTTTTTGACATTGCTAAGAGGCAAGTCTGCGTCATGCTTATATATCACTTTTGTAGCCTAATTTATGCGAACTAAATTCATTTAACAAGCTCTCCAATAAATGAAACAGAACTATAGGTGCGTGCATGCATGCATATGAATAAATTTACATATGTACAATTAATTACATAGGTCTGCGAAAAATTTCTGCTCTGATTCTGTAAAACTGATTCAACATCTGATTAAAATGATAACATTAGTTCTTTGAGCGTTAAAAATGAGTTATTGTACAGTTTCTCGTTAATTTCCAGCAATTTTGAGGAAAACTTTCAGTCCGGCGCCAAAACGGCCGTCGCCAAAACGGCCGTCGCCAAAACGGCGTCGCCAAAACGGCGTCGCCAAAACGGCGTCGCCAAAACGTCCTAGACCGTGAGTAAGCTTCCGCAAAGCTCTCGAACTAAAGTTAATTTCAATGTAAACTTTGCAGAACTAAAGGGTATGCAGTCAGATTTTTAATCCAAACATTACGGAGAACATTTTGCAAAAATAAAGCTTTTGCAACTCTCTGGAACTAAAAATAACTTACAGTGTAAATTTTACATAAATACTGAGTGTAAATGTAAGATACAATCATATTCGTAATCCTGACCGTACGGAGAACATTAAAAAAATTACGTTCTCCAACGCTCTGGAAGGGAAATAAATTTTTAAATTAAATTTTACTCCTCTACAATATAGTGAATAGTGTATACTTTGCTTAAAGCGTAGTACTTTTCTATAAATAGATTTTTTGGGACTCTTAACTGTAGAATTCGGCAGACATTAATAAGTCTAACACTCTATCAAAATGTGTTTTTTCAACCTCATATTTTTACACATTTTACACTGCCCTCTTCAGGAGTAACTAGTTTTTCAAAAAAATGAAAAAGTACCATCGAGCTTACTTAATTGTTTATAATTTAAAAAACGGACTAAACAGAATGCAAAACTGAGTTAGATAAGTCGTGTGACAGGCCAAAATTTTAAAAAGTACCTATATATATGATAACGTTACAGTAAAAATTTACATTCTCATCACTAATGCACAGCACAATTCAATGCTCGTTATAATTGTAATTGAGCAGCCTAAAACTAGGAAGGTCCGAAGACCCGCTACTGCGCATCGTTCAGTCACTTCCGCGAGCGGAACCAGTGCTCAATTACCTAAAAATTTGCGTCATTAGATCCGAAGATGAAACGTCATCTCGACGGGTTAAAGCGCAAAAGAAGCGCAAAAGCTATAAATAGCACGTCCGAGCAGCAAAACGAGCTGACAGGAAAGCACATCCATAACAGCGAAACGAGCTGCTGGGAAAGCACATCCGTACAGCGAAATGAGCTGTCGGAAAATAGCGCATGAGTTCGATGAGTGTGTATATGCATCGCACTTACATAATCATTATAATAGCATAGTTTTCAATTGATTGTGATCCAAGAGAAGAATTTGTCGAATTGTTTTTTCAACAAATTGAGAATCTGATGTTGAAAGAGCGCGACGTCGTTTTTCTGCGAAAAAAAGCTTCGTAAAAGTGATACTATGAATCACAATTCTTTAATAAATGTTAATCGACTATAAGAACGATTTAAAGTGAATCAAGCAACAAAATTGGTGTGTAGGCTACCCAGGAACCGTTTTTGTAGCTGTTTTTATATAGCGATCTCACAGCAAGATCTGTGATCTACAAGTTTCAGCAATGATTTATGGTTTACTGTTAAATGTGCACAGCCGGCCAGGGTTGCCGCAACTTGCCATTGCCAAATGCCAACTTGTCCTTGATGTCCGGTTTTGTCCGGTCGACAGTCTCATAGGCGTAGCCAGGATTTTTTGCCAGGGGAATTTCAAAAAAAAATTTTTTTCGTCTAAAAACGCGTAAAAACGCGCGGGGCCGTTAAATAACGTGTTTTTTGGGCTTTTCACATCATCCTGCACGATTTAAGCCATTAAAAAATTAAATTTTCTCAAAAAAATTTTCATGTTTTTGACGGAAAAAATGCTTCTTATGCGCGCGAAGCGCTAATTTTTTATTTTCCGCCAATAAAGCAGTAGAAACTGTCAAATAATAGAATAAACCGGCGCGAAGCACCGAATTTTTCGATTTTTTATCGCAAAACAGCATCATGCAACCATATTGCTCACTTTTTGAAAATGTAAAAATTTTCCGCAGGGGGAGAATTCCCCCTTCCCCCACTGGCTACGCCAGTGGACAGTCTTGTCCGGTTTTCGATGTCCGGTTTTTTAAGCTGTTGGTCCGCTTTTGGGTATTCGTGTAGCTGGTTCACATATGTATAAACATAGTCATGTTATAAGGGCGTATGTGTGCGGTCGATAGCATCTGAGGAAACGAGAGAAAGTTGCTGGCAGTCGGATTCGAAATGTGGACCCCTTGCTCTAGAGTCCAGAACCATAACCAATCGACTAATGCTGGTTAATTTCGATAAAGATTGCAAGGTATTCGTGATGTTTTGCTGGTTTACCAGCTGATTAGGCTTAGGCTTAGTATCATGGACTGACCAAAATGTTGGTGCCAGCGTTTAAAATAAGCCCAAGTAATGGGATGCAACTCGCGTCGCTCGCGGGCTTATTTTAAACGCTGGCACCAACATTTTTGGTCAGTCACATGAATCTACTGAAAAAATCTGATGACTGCCTTATTTGTTTTCGACTTGACTCAAATCAAACCAGTTAGGTGGCAGCTTTCACCAGATACTACTTGCTGTATACGTACCTATAACGTGGCTATCTTAATACATATGTGAACCAGCTACACCAATGCCCGCTTTTGTCCGGTCTCAAAATGCAAAAATGCGTCTTAGAGAGGTAATAGTTGAAAATTTTTCGGCGCTTCGCGCCGAGTGAGTCTAAATCTTACTTGTTATTAATCTTTAAGCCGCGCCGCGCCACGCCAAGTGCAGCATTTTTATCGACAATCTGATCTAGAACTACACTACGATTGAAAATCATTATCTTCTGTACGGATTTGGATAGTTTTTTTGATGCAAAAATGCGTTTTAGAGAGCTAAAATTTCAGAATTTTCTGGCGCTTCGAGCTATTTGATAGATTATCGTTTTTATTGTCAAAAGCGACTTCAGAATTGGCTAAAATGCTTTACAGAAGGAAGGAAATTCAAATTTCAACAGAAATAACGTATACTGATCGTGATATTTCTAGTAGAGCGCGAAATTTTCGGAGTTTTTGAAGGATATGGTGAAGAATACAAAAAATAAGAATATATATATATATATACAGTTTTTTGCATGTTCTTTCTGTCTAGATATGTGAAAATTCAAGTTTCTGCTTAAATGACGCATAGGCTTAGGCTTAGTTTGGAGTAACTTAAGAATATGGTACTTTCTGAATACTAACAAATAAACTTCAGAAGAGCGGATTTTTCGCTCAGTACTTAGAACATGTTGAAAAAAAGCGCGGAAAAAAATTTCATCCGTCTATGATCAATATTACAAAAGCTATGGGTTTCTTTAATTAGCCTCTTCTCGACCTAAACAAGCATCTTATCGACCTAAGTATTTGAAGATTCAAACAGCTGAATGCAGAATCACATGTAGATACCCAATTTACGTCAACCTAAGCATCTATGCATCGACCTAAGCATCTATACATTGACCTAAGCATCTATACATCGACCTAAGCATTTATACATCGACCTAAGCATCTATATATCGATCTGAGCATCTATACATCGACCTAAGCATCAATACATCTACCTAAGCATCAATACATCGACCTAAGCGGGAGCGACCTCGACCTAAGCAGCTTGAAACACCTTTTAGATATACTAAGCCTGAGCCTGAGTATAATAGAAGCAAAAACTTAGATTTTCGTATATCTTATCGAGTAAAACCGAAAAAACATGCAGAAAAATATAAAATTTTTTAAAGTTTTTTAAAATTTCAAACAGCTTTCCGCGCCTTTTTTCTTTTTTCTCCTTTATTGCTATGCTTCCTTCCGTTATTTTAGCCCATATTATTCATTTCTGACAAATGTGTAAGTCCTTGGATCGAGTTGTTTAATCGTCCCACGCAACACTCAAATCGAGAGTTGCCTGCAACTTTGCAAGTATGGCTCAGATTTTCACCAAATTTTCTTTCCCGCGCTTCAATTTATCATGTTCTATCATTTTGGCAAAAAATTTTGGCATTCCGTATTCGTTTTGCACCTTTTCTGAAAGTACCATATTCTTAAGTTTAGCCGCTTACTTTATCTGAGAAGGTGTTTTCGTCTGCTTAGGTCGAGGTCGCTCCCGCTTAGGTCAAGGTATAGATGCTTAGGTCAACGTATAGATGCTTAGGTCGATGTATAGATGCTCAGGTCGATGTATAGATGCTTAGGTCGACCTAAGTTGGGTACATGTTATTCTGCATTCCACTGTTTGAATCCTCAAATGGTTGGAACTTTAAGATGGAGTTTTCGAAGAATATGGTGTGAACCGATTTTGCGCCATTCCGGCAGAACTGCCATACAATTGCGCAAAAACGATACTTTGTGTCACTAAAAGACGCGGAAAAAATAATAAACCAAATCCATACAAAACTCACAGAGTTACGGTACTTCGAGAAGAAGAAGAAGAAGAAGAAAGAAATTTTATTACTAATACACCAACTGATAAAATGCAAAATGACAAAATACATAATACACGATTACGAATTAGTAACGGGACATGCTAGTCAATGGAATGACAAGTTTTACGCGCCCCACAAGATATCTAGATAAATCAAAGTTTGCTAATCTAGATTTAAATATGTTTAGATTAGGGAAGAAACAATGAAGTCAGGTAGATCGTTCCAAACTGCGATGTATTTGTAGAAGAAATCAAACTTTTCCAAATTAGAATGTACAACAGGTATAACTAATTTAAATCTATTAATGCTACGGGTAATATTATGATTAAATACAAAAATCATCAGCTTCCAAACATGATTTGTGACAAATAATCTGATACATCATACACAGACAAATTTGCAAGCGTCTTAATTCAAGTCTGTACAATTTAAGTTGTATTAAACGATCCTCGTAAGAAAGAATATTATTATAACCGAAAATATATTTAGTAAATCTACGTTGAACAGCTTCCAGTCGATCTATATCACTAATATAAGAAGGGTTCCATACACTACAACAGTACTCTAATAAAGGTCTAACATAACAACTATAAGCTTTAAAAGGTTACATTTATCACGCGGAAAAATGATTTGTGTATTAAAATACATCTAGAGAAAGCTTTTTTGATCAAAGAATTATAATGTTCCTTAAATTTTAAATTTCGGGAAATCAAAACTCCTAAATCATGGACAAACAAATCACTAGAAATAATTTCCCCATTAAGTCTATAAATAACTTTTTGATTATTATTACCCAAATATAGAACTTGACTTTTGGTTCGTGAAATAGGTAAATCCCATGTAATTGCCCACTCAAAAATCCCATCTAAATCAGACTGTAATAATCTATAGTTACGACTAATATTGAAAATTTTGATATCATCAGCAAACATATAAATCGTGCTATAAATATTATCACATATGTCATTGATAAAAATCGAAAAGAGCGTAGGTCCAAGGACACTTCCTTGCACGACACCGCTAGTAACAGGCACATAACCTGAAAAAGACTGATTAATGTGAACACACTGAGAACGATTGAACAAATAGGCCTTTAACCATGTGAACAAATTGCCCTTTATTCCATATCCGTTTAACTTGATGAGAGTTTTCACTATTTACTTTATCAAATGCTTTTGAAAAATCTAAGTATATTATATCAACAGTTTCTTTTAGCTAAGGACTGAATCCATGAAAACTTACATTTTAACAACTGTGTTTCACAAGATTTATTCTTTTTAGAAAACCAAATTGAAAAGGAGATATTAGTTTATTAACCTTAAGAAAGTTTAACAATTGAATATTAATAATTCTCTCCATTATTTTTGCAATAGAACAACAAAGAGAGATGGGCCTGTAATTTTCAACGAATGCTGGGTCCCCCTCTTTCAAAATGGGAATAACATGTGTCATGCTCCAAAGCTCGGGAATATTTCCAGACAGAAAAGATACAGTGAAAATAGAAACTAACGGCTTTACCATTTGAAACGACAATTTTTTAATAAAAAGATTACAGTTTCCATCTGAGCCAACTGCAGTAGAATTATTCAGATGGTTAATGGCTTCCAATACGCAATTCTCACTAAAAATGACGTCAGAAAGCGAAAAATCACAGCAATTCTGAAAAAGAAAATTCAGCGTTAGTAATGTCGCTAGAAAACACAGAAGCAAAATATTCATTAAAAGTGTTAGCCTTGCGTATTGAATCGGTTATAACATTATTATCAGAAAATGTAAGGGGATGAATTTCACTGCGACTTTTTAACCTATTATTTACAAAAGTATAGAAAGCTTTAGGATTATTATTCTTAAGCAATTCGTTTTCTTGAGAAGAGAAATAACTATGAATAATTCTACGTAAAGCTTTACAATGATTTCGATATTTAGTTTTAGTTTCTGGAGTTTTACACCTTTTATACTTATCCCATATAGAACGTTTTTAAGGAATAATTTACATAAGCTTTTAGGGTTACCGATTTGAATTTTGATTTAGTTCTAAAAGTAGGAACAAAATTAAAAATAAGAGGATTTAATATACTTAAAAAACATTATACATGTCATTAATTGTTGAGCATGAAGAAAAAATGTCAGGCCAAGAAACAGAGGATAAAAAAGTAGCTATACTGTCATAGTCCGCTTTATTGAAATTTAAGCAAGGTTTATCTTCATCATGAGAAGTCCTATTTAGAATTTTGAAAGAAACGGAATTATGGTCGCTTGTTGAAAAAGGAGGAAGAACCTGGATATTAAAAACGTTATATGCAGCAAATACTACATCAATCAAAGTATTATAGTGGGTATTTTCTTTAACTAACTGTTGCAGACCACTAGCTGATAAATAATCAAAAAATAATTCGTTTAATGGATTAAATGTAAAAGTATCATGAAACCAATCAATTTTAGGCAAATTTAAATCACCTAACATAATAATAGGATGACATGACAACTATTAGTAACCCATTCAATTAAATTACATATCCGAAGTGCAGTATCAAAATCATGCTGAGGAGGTCTATAAACTAACAAACATCTAATAACATCTCCATCTTTTAAAATTTCAACTACTAAAGTATCAGACACAAACAGAGAAGCAGGAACTTTAATGCATCGAGCATAAAGATAGGGTTTAGTAAAAATTAAGACTCCAAACATCATACTTCGACATTCACTATTTTGAGCCACTTTAAGGAATTTTAGCAGTTTATCAAAAGTTTCCAATTTTTAATAATTAATATTTTCCTGCCATTTTCAAGGACGCAGATTACAAAAAATAAAGTTATACTGCACGGAAACCAAGATTAAAGAAAAATTTTTTTGTAATGTTTTACCAAAATTTTCTAGAAATTTTTTTGATTTCACTATTTTTGGCATTGTTTACATCCAGTTAAAGATTTCTACTTAAATACCATTCAAACAGCATTTTTGGATTATCTTAAAGGAGTTTTTTGAAGAATATGGTGTGAGCCGATTTTGCGCCATTTCGACAGAACTGCCATACAATTGCGCAAAAACAATACGTTATGTCACTAAAAGGCGCGGAAAAAAGAAATAAACCAAATCCATACAAAATTCACAGAGATTCACGGTACTTCAAACACAATCCTTGGACATTCACCATTTTGAGCCACTTTAAGGAATTTTTACAGTTTTTTAGTAAACCAATATTAAAGAAATTTTTTTTGTAATTCTACTATTTTTATCACTGTTTACATCCAGTTAAAGATTTCTACTCAAATGCGATGTAAACAACATTTTTGGATTATCTCAAAGTTCCAACCATTTGAAGATTCAAACAGTGGAATGCAGAATAACGTACTCAATTTAGGTCGACCTAAGCATCTATATATCAACCTGAGCATCTATACATTGACCTAAGCATCTATACCTCGATCTAAGCGGGAGTGACCTCGACCTAAGCAGCCCAAAACACTTTCTCAGATATACTAAGCCTAAGCCTAACCGTCATTTAAGCAGAAACTTGAATTTTCACACATCTTATCCAAGTAAAATGACAGAAAAAATAGGCAAAAAATTGTTTCTTCAAATTTAAAAATTTTCAAACAAAAATTTTTTTGCGCAATAAGAGTATTTCTTCATGATCAGCGACCTTGAAAATGTCAGATAAATATGTTTTTAGCCCAAATTCGGAACATTTTGGTAAACAGTAAAATACCCACTTTAATGTAGCTATATCCGAAAGTAACTTGTTCAATCCTTTTTTGCTCACATCGCCACAGACTTTTCCTGATGCCCTAGTTTTTGAAACACCTCAGATCCACATTTATATTCTCGCTTACATTGCCTGCCATCTGGGTGCATTTATGACAAAAGTAGAGTACCGTAACTCTATCTTCACCAATATTAGTCCGTTATCCATGAAATTTCTTTTCTCGCACTTTCTTTTTTGTATGTCCTCGTCATTTCAACCAATATCGTTCCTTTATACATACATCTGCAAATTTTCCGTACACACCATAAAGTAAAGTTTAGCGAAATTCTTATACTAAAAGTACATCAAACACCGCTATTACATGAGCACATAGGATTTTCTACTTGAAAAATACTGATTTTTTAATACAGAGGGTCTATTTTAAACATTTTTAGACCTCTTAAAAACGTGGTAAAAGGTTGGAAAAAGTGGGAAAAAATTTTGGGTCTGGTCTATAATGTCAACCAAACTACTGATGCTTTATTACGTGTTCGTTTTTTACTGTGTTGGAAGGGCGAGAATCGTTGCACCTTCACTGTTACTGATCCAATGCTTAAATTGTTCAACACTAAAATGTCACGGTTCGTAGCATTTGTGATGATGATATCGTGTGCCTTAATGAATCGTTATAACTTTCTGATGAAGCCTTGTTTAATGTGCAAAATGCGTTTAATGTGGTAGATATTTAAGTGCAATAGTTGATTTGAATAAATTTCAGCCGCTTTGTTATTTATAAGTGTATACATCGTTTGTCCGGTTTTGTCCAGAATTTAACTGTGCTCTTGTCCGGTTTTGAATGTTGGTATGTCCGGTTGGTCTTTTCAGAGTTGGCCGGCTGAACGACGACCGATGCGACGCCAAGCCGGTCACCGCCAGAATTACCGAGCACCATTTTCCACATCTAGGGTTTTTTGAACCGAAATTTTGAGATGCGGAGAAAAATTTTGGACTCGGTTCGCGTGTGCAAAATTTTTGTTATGCAAAAATGCGTTCTAGAAGGGTAAAATTCAAAATTTTCCAGCGATTGCTTTACGTTTAATGTTTTTACTGATGTTCTCAGCGCGCACGCTGATTGCAGTCATTTTATCGACAACTTGCTCTGAAACTTCACTATAATTGAAAATCCTCATCTACTGAACAGATTTGGTACGTTTTTGTAATGCAAAAAGCGTATTAGAGCCAAAATGTCAAAATTTTCCGAGGCTCAGCTTTGGATTGATGTAATCTTATACTTGCTATTGATGTTAGGCCATGCCATTCCGATCCGCAGCACTTTTAAAGACAACTTGTTCTAGAACTTTACTAAAATTGGAAATCTTCATCTTCTGCAGGATTTTCGGTATTCGTGTTCGTGTATCAGGTTCACATATGTTTTAAGATAGTCATTGTAAAGCGCATGTATCACACCTGGGCGTGGGGGGTTTGGGGGTATGCACCCCTCGAAATCAAAATACTCCCCTCCCAGAAATCAAAATACCCCTCCAGAATTCAATTTTCGAAAATTGTTCTCGTTTTTCCTCAATTTTTGATGCCAATAGATATAGCTTGATGAGAAACGTCGAAAAATGGTGTTTTGTACGCTCATACCACCATTTTTAAGGCCAGTTTTGACCTTTGAAAAATCTTGACCCCCACCCCAGAATTTTCTTGCTGCCCACGTATGGTATGTATGCAGTTCATAGCATCCGATGAAGCGAAAGAAAGTTGCTGTCAACCAGATTCGAAATGTGAACCTCTTGCTCCAAAGCCAAGAGCCTTAACCAATCAACGACAGTAATTATTTGCAGTCAACTGCAGGTAATATAGCACACAATGTAAAATTATATGCAGTCAAAAACCAGCGGCCTAGGCTGCAGGTAATATAGCACACAACGTAAGATTGTACAGTCAAAACAACAGTGACCTAGACTGCAGGCAATATAGCACATAATGTTAAATTATATGCAGTTAAAAACCAGCGGTCAGACTGCTGGTAATATAGCTACACAATGTGATATTATATGCAGTCAAGTTCAATGTCAATTTATATGGGAAGCTGGCGATTCACTCACATTTAACCTGTAATAGATGGTTTTGAAGTACTTTTATTCAAGATGGTCTGGCAGATTTGCTTCCTCGATAGGGAATGTTTTTGCGCTGCATGGGTAGCAGCTTCATTAGCTGCCCATCCACCCATTAGCGCATTTTGATGGGCTAGCGTAAGTTCAGTTCTGGTCCTGCATGATAGATATTGTGTAGCTGTTGCTGTTCTTGTCCTCATTCTGATGAATTGTTTTACTTTAATTGAAATAAAATTATAATGCAGCAGACACATATTATACTGGAAAAAAATGGTATGGCGACAGCAGTATTGCTTGCAGATTCAGATTGGTGTCAGACATGGGCTAAACCTAAAGGCATAAATGGAGCAAAAATTGCTCCATTTATCTCAGAGCTTAGCCCATGCGCTGGCATCAATGTTAATATAACAGCCTAAGACATTGGTAACCACTCTCAGTCACAGCCCCGATGCTTCGGAGACTAATCCAAAACATTCCCAAATGCTTTTCGGAATCCTTGTTTCACATTGTCGAATGAACTTTGAAGCATTTACATCCACTAAAATAAAACAATTCCCCAGAATGAGGACAAGAACGGCAACAGCTACTCACTATCTATCATGCAGGACCAGAGCTTACGCTGGCCCATCCAAGAGTGCTAAGGGTGACTGGGCAGCTATTGAAGCTGCTACTCATGCAGCGCAAAAAACTTTTCTTTTTAAGAAGCAAATCTGCCAGACCATCTCAAGTGATGATTTGGAAATACTTAATTTTTCACGTGATTTCAGATCCTTACAAGCAGACCTAGATTCATTGCATGAGTGGACAAAAAAATGGCAGCTGCAAATAAGTTATGACAAATGTGCAACCTTATATTTGAGATATGGCAACCTAAAAACATCTATAACCTTCTCTTAAAAGATTTAGCTGACGCAGTAGCTTCTATCAAGGATTTAGGAGGTTTTTGTTAGTAGTGACCTGTCCTCTAGCATTCATTGTGCGAATATTGCATCCAAAGCTTCCAGAGTAGCTCTTTTGATGAAAATTTTCATTTCCATAAATATTGATTTGATGGTGAAAGCATTTAAAGTTTATGTAAGACTGATACCAGAGTATAGCACGGTGGTTTGGAATCCTTACCTGATAAAAATATCAATCAAATTAAAAATGTCAAACGTAAATTTACAAAACAAATTCTGTGGTGACATCAACAGCAGGATTTGTCATATAGCAACTAATTGTATTTGTGAAATCTTGAAAGACTCGAAACACGGCATATCTATTTTGACCTTACTTTTGCTTTTAGGATAATTAAGGGACAGTTGCTTTCTGTTTCAGATTTTTCCGAATCTGCATCTAATAGGGATACTAGGTCGAATAACGACGTAAAGTTGTATATTAGAAAATCTCATCTGGATTGTAGAAAGAACGATTTTGCACAGTTTAGGGTTATGGTTTCAAAGCTTAATTTAGTGGAATTTCTTAAGGGGCGTATGTAAGTGCACTGCCTGTACGCCTTGGCTTTACTTACCAACACACTTTTCTTTTTTTGCATTTATTTGACAAGTTGCGCAGAATTTTGTTTATTTAGCTCTTCAATTTCATCTGATTTTTATTTTTTTGTATGTACCAGTAACCACGTGTCATGCATTAGATCTTATAGGATGTACAACATTGAATACTCCCATGTTGTTCTCATATGTTTCTATTTGTGTGCATATTTTACATTATTGGGTATGTAAACTGTAATATTAAAGTAACAGCCAATAAATATTATTATTATTATTATTATTATTATTATTATTATTATTATTATTATTATTATTAAATAAAGGTGCCTTCTAAAACTATCTACTACAGGTTAAAATGCAGAGCGAAGCGCCAGCTTCCCATATCAATAAGCATTCAACCTGACTGCATATAATATCACATTGTGTGCTGTATTACCTGCAGTCTAGGCCGCTGGTTTTTGACTGCATGTAATTTTACATTGTGTGCTATATTGCCTGCAGTTTAGGCCACTGGTTTTTGACTGCATATAATTTTACGTTGTGTGTTATATTATCTCGCAGTCTAGTGCCGTGGAGTTTTTTGACTGCATATAATTTTACATTGTGTGCTATATATTACCCTTCAGTTGACTGCAAATAATTATTACCCTAATCGACTAACGCTGGTTCATTCCGATTAAGAACGCAAAGTATTCATAATGTTTTGCATTGGTTTACCCTGCTTATAAGGCTTAGGCTTTGTATCATGGACCGACCAAAATGTATGGCGCCAGCATTTAAAATAAGCCCGAAGTAATGGAATGCGACAAGCGAGAGCGAGCAACACGAGTCGCATCCTATTCCTTAGGCTTATTTTAAACGCTGACATCAACGTTTTGGTCAGTTACATGAATCTGCAGAAACAATCCGAGCACCACCTTGTTTGTTTTCTACTTGACTCAAGTCGAATCAGATGGGTGGCAGCTTTCACCGAATACTACTTGCTGTATGCATACTTATGTGAACCAGCTACACCAATGCCGGATTTTTGGACAATTTTTGTAATGCGAAAATGCTTTTTAGAGGTAAAATTTAAAAGATTTTTGGGTGCTTTGCGCCGGATTGATTCTATTTATTTATTTGCGATTGATGTTTAGGCCGCGCCATGCTGCTTGCGGCAAAAATGTGTTTTAGAGAGGTGAAATTTCGAAATTTTCTGGCGCTTCGCGCCATTTCGATAAATTATTGACTTTTTATTCTTTGATGAGACTCCAAAAATCGGCTAAAGTGCATTAGTGAAGATCTGAAATGCAGCTTTTATGAGATAGAACATATTACTGATCGAGCAAATTCATTGCAGAACACTAAATTTACAATAACAAAATGTTCAAAAACTCGTTTTGGTTCTCGCCATTTTATGTAGGATCGTTTTTCTGCAAAAAATATCGGTTTTTCGACATGAGCGCTCAATTTTTAAACGTGTTTTAGAGCCCCCAAAAATGTGAACCAGGATTTGAAATGTGGAAAAATTTTTGGTAGGTTCACATCGTGAACCAAATTGGGCTATGGGAAAAAACGGTGTTGCCAAGCTAGAGCGTTCCCCATTTCGGGGGTTTCTTGAGGCTGTTGGAGGCAATTTTTAGCAATTGAGGTTTTTTGCGTATATGTTTAAGCATTGGTTGGGTTTTTTAGGTAGTTTGAGCATAAAATTGGTTGTTTTTTTCAATAGAGCACTTGACAACCTTGGTCAGCCGCCAACCGGACCGTACCATCATCGAATGAGATGGAGATGATGTGCGGTGGATAAAAAATTTAATTTTTTTATTTATTTGCTTAGAATTAATAAATTTAGGTATTTTATTATATATAATTAACCTTTTATCCGGAAGGTTTTTCCACATTATTATAATTATTATTATTCAAGTATGTGACTCATTATTACTTATGCTTCTTTATTTTAAAAATATATCTTTATGAGAAAATTTTAATAATTGAATGCTTTCTCATTTTATATTTAGATATGATATTATCTATTAAGATATATAAAATATGAATCTTAAATAACTAGAGGTTTATAAGTTTTAAGCTAAAATTAATTAATTTTACAGATTAATATTATTAAACCAGAAAAGTGTTATTAAAACTTTATTTAATTTCAAATTAAATTGAACTTTCCGTTTTTAAAGAGATGGAGCTCATCATTATCCTTTTAAGATAAAATACCCATTTAAGAAATAACTTTTAATTCATTCATTTGTACATCAATCTATATTGCATGTCATATTTCTATCTTTATTGCAAGGGCGGGTTTAGGATATCCTTTAAATTCGGATTGTAAGTTTTCTACTACTGGATCACCATATGATCCTTTAGCTCCAACCTTTTCTTCTACTTTTATGAAAATTTTAAATTCTCGCGAAGGGCTTCGAGATTTTATTGAAAATTATGGTTGACCATCTCAGGTTTGAGGTGGTAGAGAGAACTTTCGTGAACTTTATAAGAATACTATAAAAGCTAAAGAGGCAGGTTTTGGAGATTGATAATTTATTTTATTTATAAAAAGTTCACGAGTTCTCTCCTGCCTCAAACCCTGAATGGTCAACCATGAGCCATCCGTCTCGGCCAGAAATTTAAATTTTCATAAAAGAGTTAGTACTCATGGTGTCAATGAAAATGAAAACTTACAATCAGGTAAGAAGTATCCACCCGCCCTTGCAATAAAGATAGAAATATGACATGCAATAGATGATATTACTATAATTAAATAGGTATTTTATCTTAAAGGATAATGATAGGCTCCATCTCTTAAAAACGGAAATTCAATTTAATTTAATTAAATAAAGTTTTAATAACACTTTTTCTGGTTTAATTTTAGCTTAAAACCTCTAGTTATTTAAGATTCATATTTTATATATCTTAATAAGATAATATCATATCTAAATATAAAATGAGAAAGCATTCAGTGATAAAATTTTCTCATAGATATATTTTAAA